>CANUEX010083077.1:0-15861 GCA_948099535.1 Jatropha multifida | reverse complement strand
AAATATCAATTAAATATATAATCTAATAATTTAAAATTTAAGATTACTTGATTTTAAATAAAATGGTAAAATACAATATAAATTTAAGAAAAGATAAAAATAGTTAACTCCTATTTTGATTAATACACTGCAAAAATTATCAATTAAATATGTAATTTAACAATTTAAAATTTAAAACAAATTCATTTTTCATTTATATTACTATATAAAAATAATTAAAATGCATGCCAAACCTTTTTACTCAAAATGAAAACAAATTATAGAAAAATCAGAAACAACTAATTGTTGATGATGGAACTACAAAGGGAAAAGAAAATTGATAATCACATAATTTAAAGACATAAAAGGCTACTTTACCAATAAACACATGAATGGATATGGTAAAATAAAAGGAAAAACTTATTAAAATCCAATAATTAGCTAATCAACATATTATTATGAAAAAAGAACACCTTCAAAATTGTAAATCCAATAATTCTCTTCACGTTAGAGAAAATAAAATATAATCTCCAAACCAATATCAAGTCTTCATTTTCAAGCACTCCTGTTTTTAAACATAACTAAAGTGAAAATTTCGAAAAAAAAATTAATTTAATTACAAAAATGTAGAAAAATAGACTAAACTTGAAAATAATCAAATAAATAATACGCGATTATGATTGGAGGATGAAAATAACTAAAGTCTCCCTATCAACGTTCCTGACAGTCACGAAAGAATAATGCAAAATCATGATAAAAATAAAAGAGATGAAGAAAATAATGAATAATCATGATAAAAGATATGAAGAAAGCAAAGAAACAGATAAAAGAATGTCGTGATTGAGAGATTTTACCAGTAATATCATTTAACAGTTCAATTCTTGTAATTTTCTGCTGGTGATCAATTAAACAATGAATAATCAAACTATAATCAGAAAAAATAATTTAATTTCAAGCCAGTAATAATAATATAATAATAATAATAATAACGGTATAGATATCATTACCAATAATAGGAAGACATTGTTTGGGAGGGGAGAGGGCAAGAGAATAATGTTGATTATTTATTTAAATCAAATCTCTTTTTAGAATAAATTACTTAATAGATAATAAATATATTTAAATTTTTAAAATTTATAAAAATAAAAAAATAGAATGCTGAATAAGCTGGGAGCTTTCATATATATAGATATAGATATAGATATAGATATGGGCTGATTTGCTGAGGAGGCTCCTTAACAAATTAAATCCAAATACACATGGTTTGCCAACTCGATCTCCGCTGTGCAACTGCACCCTTTGCGTTTCTAGCAAATTCCGTGTTTCCTTGTTCAATAACCTGCTCAAACTTTTCTTTAATGTGCAATTAGGTCCAAATAATAATTTTATTGTTATGATCAATTCGATTTAATTTAATAGAAAAATCGAAACATATCACACTTGAAATCTCTGGAGGCTGAGAACAAAATCTATTTAAGATAAAAAAATTTAAACATTATTTTTTCTGAGAAATTCTTTTTAAAAATTGAAAATCATTAGAATCTCAAAATTTAAAAATTCTTTTCTTTTTTACCCATGAAATTCAAAAACTAACCCTAGCGATCTACACCTATACAAATTACATGAAATGTTTATATATATGAAAAATAGGTATTATAACTAAATTTAAAGAAAAAAACCAGAATTATCACACGAAATGGTTGCGAAGGGACACTGAGTTATCTAATCATCCAAACAAGATTCTTTAGATTTATGGTATCTATGTATGATAGCGATCATTGATTAAGATGAGTTTTCAATCGGTTTGATTCAAATTAATCCATATTAAATATTTAAAAAAAAAAGTTGAATTGAACTAAAATTTTATTAAAAACCAAACATAATTGAGTTTATTGGGTTTAACATGAGTTAGTTCAATCAATTCAAATTGATTTTAAAAATTAAAGACTAGAATAACCTAATATATAAACTGAAATCAAATCAAAATATTTTAAAATTAAATTGGATCATTTGGTTTGATTAATTTGATCCATTTTTCTAATTGTTTTATAACGTGTTGGTGATAATATTGACAATAATAATATATTTTAAAATTAATTATAATTTTCAGAGTTTTTTAGATTTTGAGATTAGTTGGAAGACAGAAAATGAAATCAACTCTTATATTTTTAGATTTTAGTTTTAAAAACTGAAAAATTAGTTTTATTTTTTAATTTGGTTTTACGTTTTATATATATATATAATCCATGATTTGCAAAAACGACATTGGCTTTGTGTGTCAGACGCGCTTTTCTTGTATTAGAATTGGACACTGTTGGCCAAAAACAAAAGTGTCCTTAATTGCTCTAAAAGGTCATTTTGGACTTAATTGAATATTACAAAAAAGTTGAAGGGGGAAAACTGCTAAATTGAGCCTTCGTCCTTCTTTGTTCATCACCATCTCATGAAATTTGGAATAATAATCATATAGTAACAACATCCACCTCTTCTACTCCTGTGCAAAAATAACAACGATCTTCTTCCTGTTCTTAGTTTAGTTTTTCTATTTTTGATCCAAAGGTATCTGCAGTTGCCTTCGGATGCAGTCTTTCGCTTTGTTTAATTTCAGTGGAAACGAAGGAGAATTGAATTACAACAATCGAGGCCGAGAATGATTTTTTATTTAATAAAGATTTAATCAGACAATCATGTGGTTTTCCTTTTGGAGATCCAGAGATCGATTCTCCTTGGATGAACTCAGGTTTGCTTTTCCTTTAAATTTTTATTTTTTTTGCCAATTTTCTTCTGAATTTTGTGTCCCGTTATTCTCATTTTCCTTTTTAATTACTGATTAAGAGTATAGAGAATGTGAAAATTTAATTTCTGATCAAATTGATCGCTGAATTTTAATGGGTTTGCGTAGCATTTAGGGTTTCTGACCAAATTTGCTCATTATCACTGTCTTAATATATTTCTGTTTTATGTGAAGATGGTTATTCTTGTGCTACATAATTAGAAAGAGTAAAATAAGACAGCAGCATTGCAAGTTGCAACTCCAGTCTGAAAGCTTTGAGAGCACGTAGAAAGTTGCAGCTTTATTTGTTAGTCAGTGCTGTTCTATAATTAGCAAATTTGAATTCTTTTGATAAACTCAATCCTCTCTGGAGCTGAATAAGGGAAGGGCTCGCAACAGTTTGCAGCTTGATGTCCCTTGTTGCTTCTTTACTCATTTAAAGAAGGAGATGGAGAAGAACAGCTTGGAAATTGCTTTATAAGTAAAGCTTAAGATTGAACCATAAGCTTTAAAAGTCATTAAGACTAAGGACTGCAACTTCTAACTTCAAATTATAAACAGCTCAGACAGAAAATGTTGGGAGAAAAAGCATAATATATTGACGAAAAAGTAATTGGAGGTAATCTAACTGTGGAATTTTGTCATGAAGCCATACAACCCCCTGAATCAAGTAACTTGTGTGCTTCTGCATAACATAACACTGGTCATAGTTCTTTAAACCGGAAACTAATTTCTTTTTTAATATATTTTTATTTTTATTCTTACTCTCGACGTTCATTTAACCCTAAGACGCAATATTCATTCTCTTATTTGTTTATTTTCCGCTAGAAATCTCCAATTACCCCTTTGAGTAACCTGTGTTGGTTTTCAAAGTTTGTTCAACCTTTCTTTGCTATATTGTTGGTTTTAAGCTCCTTACCACCATACAACAACGACAACAACTAAGCCTTAATTCCAAACTAGTTGTACTAGAATCCTTTGTTCTCATTCGTCTTTGTTCATAGCCTAATCTGCCCTATTACCAAGAAGTGGTAGGTCTTTTGACACAATTCCCTCTATGTGGTTCTAGGAATACCTTTCACATCATTGTTCACACTTATAAACCAGGGCACATGGGGGCTATGTAGGATATGGTTAAACCATCTCCTACATCCTTCTCTCTTTTCATCCCCAGTTTGAGCTACTTGCACCTTTTGTTGGATATGGTTTTTTCTAATCTTGTTCAATCTTGGGTGATTATATATCCATCTTAACATTCTCATTTTTGCAACATTCTTATTGTGAATATTATTGGGCCCCTGGGACCTGCATTCACTTCTTTATGACATCAAAAGTCTGATCGCCATTCTATAGAACTTGCTTTTCACTTTGTTATATATCTTCCTATTGCATGGCACAGTTGTAGCACTCCTTCATTTCATCCATCCCATTTTAATTCTATGGACTATATATTAGGCTCCACAATACCCTGAGTTTATGCTCTATCACTGTTCCCAAAGTTTCATGACTCATAAGTTTAATATCACGGTAATTCATTTAACTTTAAATATCTCCCTTATTCTTATATAAAGGAACTCAATTGCTGTTTCTACACTTAATTGGCATCTTTCCACTTCTTAATATAAAATTGAATAGCTTGTGTTAACCAATCTACTACCAATTCCCCAAGACTCTTACAAGCCTCTATACGGGTACCATTTTGGCCACAAAAATTCTTATTGCTGCAGTAGACAGAATTTTTAGTGCTGTACTGACATTCATTCATATCTGGGCCAATTGTACCCTGGCACTGTGTCATAAATGATGATAATATTGTGTATCTTTTATGTTGAAATTTATCCTAATTTGTGCAGATATTTAACTGGTCAGCTTCAGAGTGTCCAAATTGTAAATGAGGTTAATAAGGTGATTGATGCATTATTTATATTAACTGAAGTTGATTGTTTGGCATGTTTTAACAACTTCCCTCCTCTTGTATCTGATATTATCAATATTGTCTTCCCTGTTTTAGGATTTTGTCATTGAGGCACTGAGATCGATAGCAGAGTTGATCACTTATGGTGATCAACATGATTCAAAATTTTTTGAGTGAGACTTCGTAATACACCATGTTCATTTCAAATCTGTGCTTTTTCATGAGTAACTTATACTTTTCTTGCTCTTTTAGATATTTTATGGAGAAGCAAGTCATGGGGGAGTTTGTGCGAATACTAAAGATCAGCAGAACAGTGAATGTTTCACTTCAGTTGTTGCAGACAATGAGCATTATGATTCAGAATCTTAAGAGTGAACATGCCATATGTAAGTTGGTTCTTGAAAATGAACTGCCTTATGTAGGCTCTTTTGCTTTATGCATCTATTTCATTTATTTATTTTCTAAACTTGCTCTACAACACAGTTTGATTCTTCTACCAAATTTGCCTCCTGGAAATTTTGCAGATTATATGTTCAGTAATGAACACATTAACTTCTTAATCACTTATAAGTTTGACTTCCACAATGAAGAGCTATTGTCTTACTACATTTCGTTCTTAAGGTGTGTTTTTTATCATTCAAGTTATATTGGTTGTATTGACCATCTGTTTATGTCTATATTTTTTGAATTTTGATATTTATATATGGATGGAACTTTTTGCTGACTTCCAATGACATGCTTTCTGGTTCATGAAGAGCAATAAGTGGAAAGCTGAACAGGAATACTATTTCTCTGCTTGTAAAGACTCAAAATGTAAGTTTTCCTTTCCACTCTCTTTGTTTGTGGCTTGCAATTGTTTTGCTTGCTTGCTTTCCTTCTCCCTTTCTCCCTCTCTCTCACTCACTCACTCAAATGAGATGCTTACCTAAAAACAGTAGGCATGTTTATTGTAAGTATTGGCATGGGGCTGGTGATGACTATTCCCAGATGTACAGGCTCCTGCCTAGACTAGGCATTCCCATCCCAGTCAAGTTTCATAGGTTTGAACTTCGGTTGAAATTTTTAGAAAAAGCAGTTTACTTCTTCTTTTTCCCCACCTAGCTAAGAAAGAAATCTTGCCCTTCTCTGTTGTTTTCTGTTTCTTTATGTTGTCAGTAGTTTCTTTGTATTTTTCTTGACTTTTTTGTGCATGTAGGAAGAAGTAGTTTCTTTTCCGCTGTATGTCGAGGCTATAAAGTTTGCTTTTCATGAAGAAAATATGATTCGCACAGCAGTACGAGCTTTGACATTAAATATTTATCATGGTAAGTGATTTTTTTCTCTTGGTTAGTTTTTCTTGATGCAATCGTGTCCTAATGCAGCAAGTTTTAATTTCTATGACCTGGTTTTCAGTTGGAGATGAATCTGTTAATAGATTTGTTGCCAAGGTCCCTCATGCTGATTATTTTTCAAATTTAGTCACATTTTTCCGGAAGCAGTGCATTGATCTGAATGTATTGGTATCTAAAGTTCTAAAGTAAGTATAAGGTGGTTAAACTTCTGATGCAAGTTAGTTGAAAGTATTTTATCTCCTAACTATTTATTTGGTTTCTGAAACAGAAATTCAGACTCAGGGAGAGATGCCACAGCTGTGGTTCTTGCTGCTGTGGATGAAATTGAAGACAATCTCTACTATTTTAGTGATGTGATTTCTGCTGGGATTCCTGATATTGGAAGGTTAATAACTGACAAGATGTTGCAACTTTTGATACTTCCATTGCTCCTTCCATCCTTGCATTCCGGTCCTGTCAATGTAATGATCTGGATCTTTTTGAATGATTTCATTCGTTCATTCATTAATTTTCTCCTTGGGCCCTGGTGACTTTTCTAACAGTTTGTTGATAAACCTGTAGATTATCAATTTTGCTTTGTTCTTACTGAACTTTTGTAGCTTCTCAAACCAGGAAATGGAGATTGGTGCTGTCACTGCCCTGTATCTACTCTGTTGCATCTTACACATAGTTAAAATAAAGGACTTGGCAAATACTATTGCTGCTGCGCTCTTCTGTCCACCTGAGGTCTTTATTCCGAAATATGAAGCTAGGCTCAATGGTCACTTGCCTGATCATGGACATAAAATTGAGGCCCAACAATTGGCAAGTGATAATGTCACTGAGGATGATAATTGTCTAAAAGTGACTTTGCCAAGATTGGCTGTTTCCTTGCAAGTTCATCCTGAAAGTATTGCAGAAAATGGTTGTAGTGGCTCACACTGGACTTTGAGGTACAAAAAAATGCTCATTCTTGTTAACAAATTAAAATATTGAAATACCCTTAACAAAGCAAAAAAATATTTTGTGTTTTACTTAAATATACTGTTATCATTCTGGACAAATATGCCTGGACTACTCTAGTATTTTTTTTTTTTGAAATCACTTCACCTCTCCTTGGGAGGTATATTCTACTTTGTGTCATTGACCTTGTCACTATTAAACTTCAAGATGTCACTCATAAATCACTGAATATTAATTCAAAAAGCTGTAATGTCATTGCTAAAGATTTCAATTGGGATTCTGGCCAGTCGTGGTTGGATGCTGAATGTGGACTCCAGTTAGGCTTGCTAGTGAAAAGCATGTAGAGTCAATTTCTCTCTGCTCTCTCATCACTAGCATCTCCCTCCCTTTCTCTCCACTCCTATTTTCTCTCTCTATCAATGAAGGTAAATGCCCAAGTAAACTTGCTAATATTCTTCCTTCTTGTAAAAGGAAGAAAACATTCTCTTGCTTTGAAGAGGACAGGAAATTATAATCTAAAGGATTTTGGGTACGGCTCTTTCCATACTTAATAAGAGTCTTTCGATTGATGAAACTGAAATTGGCATGGACTAACTCACTATCACTTGGGAATACTTCTCATGGGAAACTCTGGTTTCAGTCTTCCCACAAAGTTTGGGGTGTCTTAATTTGTTCACTTGCTGCTCTTTTGCTGTGTTCATCTGATGAACAAAGCAATGGAATCTTCATCAATGGAAGGTCAAGCAATCATGTTATAGCTTTAAAATATTAGACCCCTTATCTTTTCTTCTGTCATGGTCTGTTTCCACTCTGCTTTTGTGTGTTCAGTCTTCCGATTGAGGCTTTTTAATTTTGTTCTTTTTTTTTTTGCCTCAGATTTATCATTGTTACACAATGTTGATCTGCGGCAGAATGTTATTGTTCTTAGCATGTATTTATCTCTGTGATGCATATATATTATTAATCAACTTCATTATCCAATATCTTTCTGATTTGTGCATACTGTTTTTAGTTGTATATTCATGAATATTAATTAATGAATTCTTTATGCTTTTGCGTTTATAATTTTGTCATGATGCTTGTTACATATCTAGGGATTCGTTACTTTCTTACGTTACACGTGGTGATGATCATCAAGTACTGGGTTCCTTGAGTGTGCTGGCTACACTATTGCAAACAAAAGGTTTTGGCATTGGAGTTGTCCATCTTACTTTTCTGTTGATCTTGATTTATATTTTATCATGCATCTCAGTGAATTTTCACATTTGTAGAATTAGATGAAACAATGCTAGATGCTCTTGGAATTCTGCCTCAACGAAAGCAACATAAGAAACTGTTACTGGTAAGTTCTGGACATAAATTTTCCATGTATTTTGACAGCAGTCACCTTGTGAGGATTTATTACCATTATCCTACCAAATCCTGATTTAAATTGGCGTGACATAATACTTGCTACTAGTAGTGAAATTTTTATCACTAGCCCATGAAGCATGGATATTGTTGGAAACCTCATGGGGAATGGCCTATATTAAACGGTCCTCCAGCTTGTGTCATATTCCCCAAAATGAGCACAAGGAAGTAATTTTTTATTTTTTTCCAAGAATGAATATAGATTTAGGTGCTTTAAGTTAGACACTAATAAGACGTGAAAAATTTTCTTGAGGTTGAGTCAAAGACTTTGATGGGTACCTACCTCCTCCCTCCACTTACTTTCTCTTTGGCCGAAGTTTTATCATTTCAATATTAATCGTGTAATGTAATTTGCATTTGAATTCTACCATTAGCTTTTGCTTAATATTTGATTGATTACAACTCATTATTAGTTATTACTTGAGGGCAATCCTTGGTTCTTTCTAACTGAATGGTCATGGAAACAACCTCATTCAAAGAGAGTAGGAATGGTTACATTTGAAGACAATCCTTCCTTGATCTTGACATAGTGGGGATCAGTGTTGTTAGAATCGTGCGATTCGCGATATGAATCATGCGATTTGTATCGTATCTAAGGTAGAACGAGACGTATCTTAAGGACGAATCGGAAACCACCGAGAATCGGAAACGAATCGGTGCCGAATCGCACGTATTGACTTGAATCGTGTAGAATCAACGATTCTACTGAAACTTAAAAAAAAAAAAAAAAAAATAAACTATGGGCCCAAACGCATGCAAATCTGTTCCCATAAACCGTAGATTAAAATTAACGTATACATGGAAATTCAAGAAATTCAAACGACGCAAACACAAATGAAAAGTCAGAAATAAAAATTTGAGAAGAAAACAGAGTGAACAGTACCTGTTGTTGCCAAGCCAATATTCACAAGAACAAGAGAAGAGAGATTTGAGAGGGAAGAGTAACAATTTTCTTCTAAATTTAAGGTATGCTTCCAGCTTCTTCATCTTCAATTTTATTTTCCTTTCCTTTTTCTTTTTCCCTTTAATTTTCTGTTTTGTTTTTCTTCTTCTCTTCTTCGCCTTCGTTCTTCACGTCAAGACTGAGTTTTCTGCCAGTCCCTTATTTTGTTTGTAACTTTTGAGTTTTTGAGTTTGTTATTGATTTTAAGTCTAAAAAACGTGAGCTGTATATCATATTGCAATTGTTATATATTATTATAATATTATTAATTATAAATATATATAAATTATAAAAAGTTATATAGAAATAGAATTATAATATATTAATAATTGCTATAAGTTATATATTATTTAGACCTAGAATTTCAGTTGATTCTGCGAATCTTACGATTCGATTCTCGATTCAAAAAATAAGTCTTTCGATTCACGGTTCGATTCTCGATTTGACAACATTGGTGGGGATGCTATATTAGTTATTACATATCTGATACAATTTCTTTCTTGACTAATTTTGAAATTTTTGTTCTGTTGTGCTTTACAGCTTTAGTTTGGTGCAACTTTTAATGTAATATAATAGCAATTACTGTAATTATAAATATATATTTTTTACTTTAATATAATAGCAAGTACTGTAATTATATGAAATTTTGTGTTCTTAGTTTTATCATTTTTTTTAAATAAGAAGAATATGAAAAATTAGTTTGATAAATTGATTAACCAAAATGTTCTGTACTTTGTCTATCTTAATTATAACTAGCTAGCACTAAGTGCCTGTCACAGAGTTTGAATATATAATCAGTGAGAATTATTATTGATTGTCAACACGAGGCATGTTCTTGTCATGGTTGTTTTATGCCAACCATCAGTTTCAACTTTGACAGTCTTTTAAATTTATTCGATTGGATAAGGAGCTCTAACTTTTTTCAACAAGTCCTAATTAGCATCCAATTCCATAATTTAATTTTGTATGGACCCCACTGGTGGCTATAATTGTGGCACTTACTAAAGTTCTATTCATTTGCAAAAGTTCAAAGCATTGGATAGAATTGAAGACCAAGCCAAGGTGTGGGGTCTAAACATTCATTCATAAAAACTGTGGTTAATATAAACCCTAGTTTTTGTATTGTCCAGTTAGCATTGATTTTGACAATATAATGTTTGAAGAAAATAATTTCATGTTGATTGGCTAAGGAGATCGAATAAAATGTTTTTCCCCGTCCTTTGTAGCAAGCATTGGTTGGTGAGAGCTCGGGTGAAGATCAACTTTTTGCTTCAGAAATTGGCTTTACAAGAGATAGTTTTAGCAATGACCTTGATACCTATCTACAAAAATTGAAGGTAACCTTGCCAATTCGCCTCTCCTTTTCTCTTAAACAATATTGTCAAAAATCACTACTCCTTTAGTTGTATGGATTGCATGATTCATATTATGGATAATGATCTGGAATATCAAAATTAATGAATATGTAAACAATCATTAACACTGAATCAACGGTCTTAGTCATGCAAATTTCGTAAAGTTCAGTTATTATATGCCATGATTCTTGTATTTGGATGATTGTTGACACCAAGAATGTAGCTTTTGTACTTTTAACTTAAACTAATTCATCACATTTTTTGGATTTAGATAATATGCAGTTAGTTTTATTGCATTGTGGTCTGGCATTTTGCATATATGTCATTGTGTTTAAATAATGTTTACATTCAGGATAATTGTATTTTGCTTGTACTAAGCAATTTGCTGAAGCCTTATGGTCCTGAGTTTATGATCTGGTTTGGCATTGATTAATGCAAAAATCAGACTCTGTATTGGATAGAAATCTGAATTTGTTGGAATTCCTTCCTTTTCTACCTATGGTTGCTGATCTAAGGGCTCATTAAGAGAGAACCCTACAATCTCTTAGAGCTCATTAAAAGAGAACTCTACAATCTCTTAGAGCTCATTAAAAGAGAACTCTACAATCTCTGATTTTAGGACTCAAAACTTTGTTTAAAATTCTGCCTTCCTCTTTCATTATTTCACATCCTTTTAACAATTGAATGCAGAGCAAACGATTAATAACTACCCACTACTACATTAAAGACTTGCTTAACAACCCCTCTTGCACCCACTAGTAAGGAAACTTAAAAAAAAAGAATAAAAAATGAATAACTAAACAAAGCTAACCTAGGTACAACAGGAAAACTACCCTAAATACAGCAATAAAACTACCCTAATATAGCAGGTCCCTAATACCTTCCCCACTATATCATATCTCTAGAGTGGCAACTTCATGATCTTATTTCAGTTCACCAAAGTTATTTGTGCTTTAGTTAAAAGAGGGTGGCTTTAGTGCAATGGTAAAGTTACTCCACTTGTGACCTGAGGCCACGTGTTCAACCATGGGAGTCTTTCTACAAAAAGAGTAGGGGGAAAAGACTGCATACATCAACCCTCCCTAGAGCACACACGTGGGTTGCTTTATGCATTGGGTCGCCTTTTTTTATCTATGCTTTAGTTAGCCTTGTTAAAAAATGCCCACTGTTGTCAGCCCATAAGTAGTCGTAACAATGCTTGTGCTCTCCTGCAGTTTCCTTTATAGGCTCTTTTAGCGACAAGTTCTGATAGTTTGATGGCTATGATTATTTACTGGTAAATAATGTCAATCTTTTACAATATATTCACAATCGAAAATCAAGACAACATTACTAAAATTACAATCCCATCTAATCTTTTGGTTCATTCACAACAATGAAGTCCACATATATGTGAAGAATACATATATTCTGAAATTTCCTTTAGACTTAGTGAAAAAAAAAAGAATTCCATTAATTTTATGCAAAATTTGATTTGTGAAAATGTTGGACATCACTTTCATTGAGTTAGGGATCAACTGACAAGAAAATGGGTTAGAAAATTTCTCTCTCGGTCATGTTCTTTTTACCTTAAAAGTTCTGAGCAGGATATTAAAAAGCCAGAGCATGCCTTTTTGAGCTCCAGTAAACTGAAAAAGCCAAAAGAATTTCCCTTTTACTTAATGATGGCATGTAATATATTATTTTAACTTTTGGGACAAAGATTTATTTATTGTAAAGGTACTAAATTTGAGTTTAGTTTCAAGTATTACTTTTATTTTTTTTTTCAGCAAAATTCAAATTTTTTATTAGTGCTTAACATTTTCTGAGCCTCTTTAAGTTTTATTTGTTGTACGTTTTTTTAAATTAAAAAAAATGAAAGAAACAAAATATTGCATTTATTTTCATAAATAAAAAATTTTAGCAAGTCTTTTCCTTCAAGAAAGGCTTGCGTCACAATTTGGACTTGGGCTTCTAGGAGGAATATATAATGCATTACTAGATTCACACCAGTGTCTTGTTGGCATCATGCCTAAGTGTTGCATTTTATCCCTCAAGCTACAAGAAGCAATTGCTAGATAGCTTTTTGGCATTCCTAATCCTGTCAAAGTCTGGACTCTTAATACGAACCTAGAAGGATTATATGCTAAACAACTTGTAGGCCATAAATAGAAGTGAATAAAGTATAAAACCTGAAATTCTATAGTCCATCCCTTTCCAGCAAAACTTGGAATTTACTAAAATGCCTTAATTATAAAATACTGGACTAGTAGCCGATTTATTTAAATAATACATATAATAATGAAAGGGCCATAAAGTATTTAATAATATCCACAAAATCCATATATGGATTGCACTATAATTCTAGTTTTTTAATTTTCTAAAGTCAACTTTCCTGAGTGTTGTGTTCATCCATGTTACCTTTACTGCTTTCCAACCGTTCTTTCTTCGCAAGATAGCTATAATCTGTAACAAGCCATTATTAAACTCAGCTGTTGCAAGTCATTTTCGGCTATATTTGTTTCTTAATTATATTATGGCATGTTAGTTTCTCTCTTTAGAGACATAATCATATGCGTGTCTTGTGTTAAATTTTCATTACAGTAATTTATACAGAGTTGTTTGGCTTGTTGAAGAAGTTTCTCCATCTTGATATTTGTGAAAGCATTAGAATATGAAATTTATTGTTTGTCTGTACTTGTGCAAACTATGATGCATGGAAATTCTTTTTGGCTGCCATTTCCACATTTTGAAAACATTTGACTCACCATTAAGGTTTCGAGGCCATTTCCAATAAATTGAGTAATTTGAAAATGCTTATGCTCTTGGATATGCATTTCTTTAATTAAAAATAAAAAATTCAAAACCACAAAAACATGTATTTTTTTTAATACGGAACTTGTAAACGTTTATTTTATTTCTTTTGGATATGGGTGAACGGTAGTTGAATTTAACTTATTGTTGGATGTTTTTTTATGGTAATGATTTATTTTTTATATTTATAAATATACCCTTATATTTTTTATATTTGTGTTTTCTCCACTTTTCTGTTTCCTAGAATTTTTTAAATGCCATTTTGCCATGTTCGTTTCTGTGTTTTCACGTTTCCATTTATGTGCTATATAGTGTGCAAATCTTTACTTTTCTAATGTCAATACACATTCTTTTAAAACAAAGTTTCCTTGTATTAATTATTCTTTATGATGATATGATGATATGTTCCGTTTCTGTTTTATGGTCTTCAATAGGAGCACTATAGAGTGGAGTGCTATTTCCCAGAGGCGGGAACAAGCCCTCGTGTACATAGATTTCAGGTATATTTTAAATTTTGGAGTCAATTGGGATCTTTGGTTAACACTTAATTATTTTTGGGCGTAGAAATGTTGCTTGCTTCTTGTAACACGAAATATTTTTTATTTTAATTTTATCCACTTGGACATAATTGAATCTAAGTTTTGAAATCTGGAAAAACTGACAATATTAAAGCATAATAAGATTTGGAATTTTTTGGATCTATGAAAGAGAGAAGAAGAAGTTTTGAAACAAGCAATTGGCTTAATAAATTTTCATATACGGTTTAAGGTATATATAATACACAGAAAATAGTTCAAAAAAGGAAAATAATCTTCTAATATCTCTTAATAATCTCCTAGTATCCTTCTAATATATGCACAATCTATCCCAATAATTACAAGATTTTAACACTCCCCCTCAAGCTGAAGCGTACATGTCATATGCTCCTAGCTTGTTACAAATGTATTCAATACGAGGACCTCTAAGAGATTTTGTAAGGATATCTGCTAACTGATCATTCGAATTAACAAAAGAGGTAGAAATACATCCTGATTCAATCTTCTGTCTGATGAAGTGGCAATCTATCTCTATATGTTTTGTCCTTTCGTGAAATATGGATTAAAGGCAATGTGAAGTGCTGCTTGATTATCACAGATTAACTTCATCTTTTTAATTTCTCCATATTTCAATTCTTGAAGAAGTTGTTTTAGCCAAATAAGTTCACACGTAGCTAGTGCCATAGCTCGGTATTCTGCTTCTGCACTTGATCTAGCTACCATAGTTTGCTTTTTACTCTTCCAAGATATCAAATTTCCTCTAATCAGAACACAGTATCTTGAAGTAGACCGCCGATCAGAGGGAGAATCTGCCCAGTCTGCATCAGAATATCCAACAATTTGTGAGTGACCCCTATTTTCATACAACAAGCCTTGGCCAGGAGTTCCCTTAATATATCTCAGAATAAGAATCACTGCATCCCAATGGCTATCACATGGAGATTGAAGAAATTGACTAACCACGCTTACTGCAAAAGATATGTCAGGTCGTGTGATTGTAATATAGTTTATCTTGCTAACCAATCTGCGATATCTACCAGGATCTTCTAATAACTCCCCCTGTCCAGAAATAAGTCTAACATTTGGGTCCATGGGAGTATCCACATGTTTACAATTTAGCATGTCAGTTTCTTCTAGCATATCTAGCTCATATTTCCTTTGGGAGATGCATATACCTGTCTTAGAATGAGCTACTTCGATCCCCAAGAAATACTTAAGATTTCCTAAATCTTTAGTCTGAAAGTGGCTAAACAAATGCTGTTTCAACTGAGAAATCCCTTGATGATCATTACTTGTTATCACTATGTCATCAACATAGACCACTAGGTAGATACACTTGCTATGATCTCCATCTCCATGTCTATAAAATACTGAATGATCAGCTTCACTCCAGTTCATCCCAAATTATTTCACAACAGCACTGAATCTTCCAAACCATGCCCTAGGAGATTGCTTTAAACCATACAGAGATCGACGTAAACAACACACTAAGCCAGACTCCCCCTGAGCAACAAAACCAGATGGTTGCTCCATATAAACTTCCTCGGCCAACTCCCCATGTAAAAAGGCATTCTTGATGTCAAGCTGATGAAGAGACCAGTGATTTATAGCTGCTAGAGATATGAGAAGACGGACAGATGCAATCTTAGCCACAGAAGAGAAGGTGTCGCTATAATTAAGGCCATAGATCTAAGTGTATCCCTTAGCAACAAGACGAGCTTTAAGACGATTAATTTTGCCATCTGGACCAACCTTGACAGTATAAACCCAACGACAACCAACAGTACTTTTGCCAGTAGGTAATGGAACAAGATCCCAAGTTCCATTTGAATGAAGTGCAGTCATCTCTTCCACCATAGCCTGACTCCACCCTGGATGTGATAA
>CANUEX010083056.1:0-48806 GCA_948099535.1 Jatropha multifida | reverse complement strand
TATTTGTATGAGAAAATATTTTTATTATATGGATGTGGGTCCGAGCTGCGAATAGTATGCATTACTAATGCTGGGTTATAATTAATAACTCTGATTGTTTTATAAAAAAAAAAAAAAGTCATAATATGGGCTTACTATTCCGATAGTCAAATGATAATAGGGATGAGTTGTGATAGTTTAGGCTTACTACGGGCCTTGGGTGCCCTAAGCTTACCTAGGTCCTAGTGCCGGTCCGGCCCACGGTTTTGGGTCGTGACAATAAGACTCTGCTTCCTTCTTCGCAGAGAAGTGATCATGTTAGTATAAACTCTCTGATAATATTTAGAATACTCCGCACATTTTATTTTACTCCGTAGTTAGGATGTTTAAATAAATACTGGTTTGTAATAGAATTATCATGTGACTATAAATAAATTGTGAAGTGTAAATGACTATCTGAAGACTGTATGATAGGAATAGTTTGAACATATTATGACAAATAAATATTTGTATGAGAAAATATTTTTATTATATGGATATGGGCCCGAGATGCGAATAGTATGCATTACTAATGCTGGGTCAGAATTATTAACTCTGATTGTCTTATGAAAATGTCATAATATGGGCTCACTATTCCGATAGTCAAATGATAATAGGGATGGATTGTGATAGTTTAGGCTTACTACGGGCCTCGGGTGCTTTAAGCTTACCTAGGTCCTAGTGCCGGTCCGGTCCACGGTTTTGGGTCGTGACAGGTACGCTCATATAGAGGACGCTCGATGGGGACGATCTTAATTGTCCCCAAAAGTATAGGAGACAATATTTTTTAACTTAAGGGGATGATTTTTAACGTCCCCTGAAATACTTTTTTTTGTAGTGTATATTGTCTCCTTTTTGTATTTGATGCTATTTAGAATTAATGCTCACATCCCTGCTAAGGACTGAAGTCTATTGTGGAAAATCCCTATTCCTCAAAGGATTTGCATGTTCCTTCGGCAAACTTACCATGGCAAAATCATGTGCAATAAGGAACGCCATAAAAAAAAGTTTATTTTGCACGATAATTGTGACTGCTTCCCTCCAGAGAGTGAATTAATCCTTCATGTTTTATGCGACTACTCACATGCTAAGAGACTTTGGGTATCTCTCCATGCTACTCAAATGATTCCTGAGTTTTTCACGTTGAACTTATGGGAGTCGTTGGTCAAGAACCTGTCGTTCACATAAGTTAACCTTGTAGAGTATTAATGGCATGTTGCATATGCTACTACTGCATGGTGGGTGTGGAGGATGAGGAATGATAGGGTTTCTAATGGAAGTTCAAGCTCATTTTATATCACGTGCTTGGTTGTTGCAGAAAGTGAAAGAATATAACTAAGCTTGGACTAACAGTTCGGCAGTTAGTAAAGAGACAAGACCTCAGCGGCTAACCTTCATTAGTCAGTCTCCTCCTCGAAGGTCTTAGGTGGCTATTAACTCAGAGGGTAGATCAAAAGGAAACCTTGGTTTAATGGGGCATGGTGGTGTTATCAGGTTTGACGATGAAAAATGGTTGGAAAGGTATATGATAAATATTGGTGCTTGCAGTACATTGAAAGTGGAGTTGTAGCAAGGGAAGGGCTTCAAGTAGGTTGAGGTCTAAATAGATTTTGCAATGGTTTTTTCTTTTCTAACTTCAAGTTCCTCTCCTTTGAGGCATAAGAATATTGTTGATGTTTGCATCATGGCTAGAAACTAGGAGGTTTCCATAATTCTTATTTGTTGAGAAGCAAACTATGTTGCTGATGCTTTGGCAAACTTTGCCATTCAATAGTCCTGTAGTTTATATATGTTCTTGATTATCTCCTTAGTTCGATTTAAAATTTCTAATGGTGATGCAACTTAAGGAGGATGCGTTGCTTAAATGAATAATATCCATTCCATTATTGAAGTATAATCTAATAAGGATTTACTTGGCTCCCGGTGCGAATGAGGATTAGTCAGTCTGTGATCGTTAAACGGACGTAGCCTAGACACCTCGTGGTAAATCCAAAAAAAAAAAAAATCTAATAAGGATTTCAAATTAATAAAGGATAAGATTCTAAATTTATGGGATTTAACTTGATTTAGATATCTTACCCATAAGTAATATTTGTTCATTGATGGATACTCCTTCGTCTTAAAAAAATAGTCTTTCTTTTTTAGTTATCCAAAAATATAGTCTATTTTTCTTTTTTATATTTTAGTTAATCCTTAAATTGTTTATTATACTCTTATTAAATTTTATCTTATTTTTAATAACCTTCATTAATTTTTACTTATTATTCAAATCTAACAATTACTCATGTGTTATTTAAGATGGATATAATTGGCAAGTTATATGAATAAAATTATCTTTTAACCATATTTATTAATCTGTATGAAAATAGAAAGTGAAATATATTTTTAGAAATGAGGAAGTAATTTATTTTTGGCTATAACACAAATTATTTTAATAATAATCATACATCGTTCAACTCTCCCATGTTTTTTATTATTTTAGTGGGTCCCATAAGCCAGGTCCCACAACCTATTATGATATTATATAATAATAATTGAACGATTGGACCAATTTGTATATATCAAAATATAGTTTAATGATAAATTCACATATGATTTGAAAGTAGAGCTAAATTTGAATTTCACTCTCAATATTAAAAAAGAAAAACGATTAAACAGATTCAGACAACGTATCATTGCTCTTATTTTAAAAAATAATAAACAACGAGAGAGAGAGACATAAATTTTTTTTAAAAAAGAAGTAAATTGCAAGCTTATAGATGCATTTTATAGTCTATACTTTCCTTATGGGGAGAGGATAAGTGGAAGAAAGGTTAGATTAGTGTCAATTTCAGAGAAATTCAAAGTCAGTCTTTCACATGATACCTTTTAATTGAAGCAATGAAAGCTTAAAAACCCATTGGCTTTAGGTTTGCAATTGTCATGTCAATTTACTTTTTTCACCAGAAAACAATGTTGGACTTCACCGCCCAGTCCATTAAAGACCCACAACATACGCAAAACTTTCTCTTTGCTTTCCATTTCTTTATTTTATTTTGTTTAACATTTGCTAAATCTCAAAAATTAATTAATTACATCATCCTTTTCACTTTAAATTTAGGATATGTTGGAAATGTAAAATTAATACTATTTTAGAAAGTAAGTAATATAAAATTATTAATCATTTATTTATAATTGTTTAATTTATCCATATTTTACCTTGTTTATTAATTTTACAACAATAATATTATAATTTTAAAAGAATTTATTTTTAAGTTTTTTCCTCCATGATATATTTTATGTCTTATATTAAAATGAAAACTTTACATTCATTTCAATTTATAAAGAAACTCAAAATGTTTGATAGAAACTAAATATTATTTGTTATTATGAGTAAAGAAATATTTAGGTAAAATTTTTCAAACAGTAATGACTCATAATAGCAGAGATGGAAAAAAGAAAAATAATTTTTTAAAAATTTTGAAAGCCGAATGCGAAAATAATGTTTCAAGAAAAAATAAAAAAATTTCAAAGCAAAAATAAAATAAAATTTCACCTTGTCAAGTAGTATTTTTAGAAACAATCCTACTAAGAGTTACGATTCCAATTAATGAGTAAAAAATTTATCTAAATTCGGTCCATATTTTCGTCTATAGACTAAATCAATAAAATTTATAATTTTTTAAAAAAATATTTTAATTTTATTTTTTTATAAATATATGATCAGAAATATTTTTGTTTAAATGAAAATACTAAATTTCATTTGTTTATTTTACATGGAGGACATGGACCAAATTTAGGTAAAATTTTATTTAGATAAAATTTTAAATTTTAAATTTTTACATTTTTATGTAAAATTAATTCAGAAATGCAATTTCATCCATTCAATTACTTTTATAATAAATATATATATATATATATATATATATAAATATATATATGCACTATATATTTATTGTGATTAATCATCCTTGCATGCCTCCAAAGTCTAAACACGTAATTTTCCATCAACAGTTAACTGACTAGAGTTATCAGACGTCAACAAAGCAAACATTTTCTATAATTTTATTACACAATTCCGATTATCGCGCAGAACAAACATAATCTGTTTTTTTTTTTAAATAAAAAATAAAAACCGAGCGAATTAATAATAATAAATAAAAAAATAGCAAACGCGGTTTTAGCTCCTCCACAGTCCACTCCACTACTCTCTCTTATCTCTCTCTTTAGCTGTCTCTCTGTTGTCATCTTTCGTTCTTTCTCTCTCTAATACTCACTCTCGCACTCATTTTTACTCTCTTCTTCCGGCAGTCAAGCTTAAAAAAGCTTTACTGTTTCTCTCTCTAAACGCAAAAACCCTAACCGCTACTCAAAACCCTAACGACAGACCTTAGATCTACTCTACATTTCGAATATTATGCGCTGAGAAGTTCAACTATATAAAAATGTCCAACACCGACCCGAAAACCCAACCCAAGCCTGGTCCATGGCCTCCTGCGCCTGAATCGTCCCCAATGCCGCCTTCTTCTTGGGCTAAGAAAACTGGGTTTCGACCCAAGTTCTCCGGAGAGACCAATGCTAGCGATTCCGGCCAGATTTCTCTCCCCCCGAAGCCCAGAGAACCGTCCGATAACCAGCCCGATCTTGAAGCGGGCCGGGTGCGCCCAGCAGCCACTACCACCACAACCACCACCACCACCAACAACAACAACAACACGATGACCACTACTACACCATTGCCAGCTGCAGCGAATGGCACTGTGACGGGTGTGGCAGCTGAGAATAAAGATCAGACGGTGAAGAGGAGGAGGGACTCTGACGGTGGTGGGGCCCCAAAGAAAGAGTCTGGCCAAGGAGCAAATGGGCAGGGTCCGGCGGGCCCTACAGAGAGTACGAGACGAGTTGCGAGGAATGACGAAGCGGTTGATGTGTTGCCACAGACTGTGGACGATGATGGGTTCGTGGGAAGGCATTCTCATATGAAGTATGAACTAAGAGACACACCTGGGCTTGGTATGTTTTTATTTTTTTGATTGATTACTATGTTTGATTTTAGTTTTTAAGCGAAGAGGAGAATATGTTTATGTTTTCACTTGTCATATGAAGCGATGTTATTGAGTTCGTATGGTTTTGTGGATTTCTACTCATATTTAGGTGTATATCAGGTTGTGCAAGAGTAGAACTGGGAGTTCTACTGATTTTTATTAATATTTAAACTCGTCCATATTTGTTTGGTGTGAAGTTTGGAATTTGACTTGTCTTAAGGAATGTGGGAGAGAATAATCTTTAATTTGAAAGAAATGGTTATGCTTGTTTCGTGATGTATGAATTTTTCGTTGTTGGGATTATTGTTGATAATGAGACATCCAGAGATATTAATTATTCTTTTTTTCTTGGTTTAGTTGTCACCTAAAATCAGCTCTCTTTATTTATGATGATTCGATGCTGACACCTGACAATAGTGCACTTTTCTGATTGGATATGTTGGCAATCTGGATAGGTTATGTTTGTTGTTAGAATTGTTGTTTATTGGCAAAAATATAAATTTTATGTTTTCAGGTCCAAAAATTGTGATTTTCATTTGTTTTATGGATATTCTTAAATTATCTTATGTTTGTTGTGTAATGTTTCAGTTCCCATTGGGCTATATGGGTTCCAGCATTACCTATCAATGTTAGGTTCATTGATTCTCATTCCACTCGTCATAGTTCCTGCGATGGGGGGCTATTATGTGAGTAGTGAATTATTTTCCTCAAATTTTTTATGATTTTCATTTTCTTGTTGAGAATATGGCGTGAATAGTTTGATCTGATTGGACATAGTTGGTGTAGGAGGATACTTCAATAGTGGTGTCAACGGTGCTATTTATTACAGGAGTGACCACACTTTTGCATACATCCTTTGGGTCAAGGTTGCCTTTGATACAAGGCCCGTCATTTGTTTTCCTTGCTCCAGCATTAGCAATAATAAATTCCTCGGAATTCCAAGGACTGAGTGGAAATGTATGCCCTTTTTCTCAGTTCTATTTTGTTTAAATGCACAAATTAATTGTCTTTTTGCTTTTTTCACCTTTCTAGCAGGCGAAAAAAAGCTTGTGGTGTTGTACTTGTTGCAATTTCTTTGCCAACACATATAATAACAGAGATATCAACTTTTGACTGATTATGATGTAAAATTACAAATTTAGAAGTGTTTTAATTTGAAAGATCCAAAAAATTGGATGCTTTAATGAGGCAAACAGCCTGTTATTTCATTTTGTTTGCTTGGCTTAGTTTTTCCCACCTCACAACGTAATATTTAGGGCACCAGGGTGATATTGTGCATTCTACATTGAATTAGATAAACATGAATTTATAATTTGCTTAACTGAATCCCATGTTTTAAACAAATGGTGGGTATCCTACAATCGGCTTCCTATTGCTCTTGGAATAAACTCATTGAATGACTTGTAAAATTGAGAAGTGGTAAAATGCAATTGGTTGATGGCTGATCATATCAGTTTCCTAGCATGCCAATTGTATTTTTTTTTTTTTAACTTCTATTAAAATTTGTTGTAAAAACAAAGAGTTGGTCGTGATCCTGAAAAAGTGTTTCTGGGATTTCTTATGAAGTTAGAAGTATGATTGAACACAGAACAACAGTAGGACTGGAGACAATAAAAATGGGTTACGACCACTCCTTGATTGGAGATAGAAATTTTATCAATCTATAAATCAATTGTAATGTAACTGCATGCTGAGTCTGCTGACTAAGCTTATGAAATCGCTTTCCAGCAAGTTCAAGATGATTCGACTATTCCTTTTTGGTTCTTTATGAAAATCCTTCATATCTAGTGAGATTTCTGACAAATATTTACTTTGACAGAATTTCAAACATATTATGAAGAAGCTACAGGGGGCTATAATTATTGGTTCAGCATTCCAAGCAGTAATTGGATATAGTGGATTGATGTCATTAATTTTGAGGTATGTTTTGAACATTTATCCTACATAATGCTTGAAATTTTTTATCTCACTCATGTATAAAGGTTACCTTACTCTCTCATTTTTATATTCTGTTCATGAAGTTCAGGTCTATAAACAGTTGCATAAGGTGATTCAGCAGTTGGATTGCAAATTAATAGCTTAAGTAAATTAATATTTGCTGTTTGTTATCCATGGAGGAATTTTATCTATTGGGTCACGTGAATCATAGTTCAGTGCTAATTAAGTACATCTCATCTTTAGCATTTGTTGTCTGAGATTATCTTTTTTTTTTTTTTCTTTTCTGGAGAGAGTCAGAGGTTATCATTGTCGTATTATTGTTGTTATATTGCAGGTGAGGGGCGTCATTAATAATTATTTATGTCCTGTGATCTCGACCTGTTTTCTTTGAATATGCAAAGAATGTTGAAAAAAGATTTATATTTTTTTTTCCTAGTTAATCCGAAAGCTCATAATACAGATTCTATCTTTGGTTGCTAAGTTATTTCTCAGTGAGGAGATGTAATCCACTTCATGCAGTTTTTGTAGGCAGAGGATGTCCTATGATCTCTACCTGTTTTCTTTGAATATGCAAAGAATGTTGAAAAAAGATTTATATATTTTTTTTCTAGTTAATCCGAAAGCTCATAATACAGATTCTATCTTTGGTTGCTAAGTTATTTCTCAGTGAGGAGATGTAATCCACTTCATGCAGTTTTTGTAGGCAGAGGATGCGTTTCCATGTTGATATCATGGAATTTGATCTTTAGCGTGTCACTACTTTAGTGTAATTTCACTTTACTATATAATTAGCTTTTATAGTTGTCTTTGTCTGTCCACATGAGGAACTCAGCTATTCAGGCTTGAGGTTGCCTGGCTCATTCATGCCATTTATAACATGAACTGTTATTCCTGTTAGATAAACAAGAACACATTAGGTAATTCTATAGTCAACCAAAAGCTTAAATCTTATCCTATCATTTGGTTAAAAAAATTTGAAACTGTTTTGATTTTCCTACTTGTAAAACTTATTAAATTTTTTCTTTTTTTAAGTTTTTTCATAATTTAGAGGAACATCAAAATAGTTTCAAGTTGTTCAAGTCCACTAGGATTAACAATATTCATCAAAATAGTTTCGAGGAACATAAAAATAACCAAATGATAAACCTACTTGTAAAACTTATTTCAATTTTTTTTTCAAGTTTTCTGAAGCTTATAATTCTTCTTTTCTGGATCTTGTAATCACGTGGCTTAAATTTGTTAGCTTGTTTGGATTGGATTTGAAGTTACTTAATTTTCTACGTGCTTTAGTCTGTATGTTGACTTTGTAAAATTAATTTATTGCTCTTGCTGGAGAGCTGATCGCATGATAGTTCTTTCCATATCTTGTTGAAGCAACTTGTCTGGTTCAGATTCCAGAATATAGCTTGTTGATGCTGCTGAAATAATTGCTCAAATCCTATTGTATTTCTGTCATTCTGTAATTTTGAGATGAAGCACTCTTTTTAAAGGAATTTTATCCTTATGATTTCCATCCTCTCCTTCCCTCATCTTTCCTCTTATCATTTTTTAATTTCAAAAGCCTTTTAGTTTTGCAAATGCTTTAGAGCATGGAAATAATTGTGCATCTCATTGTTTATGCACCAATAACCTCTTATCTTGCAGTTGTGTATTTGATGAACTCATAAATAATAGCTTCTTTATTTTCCTCTATTGAACCATCATGTTGCAAATAATCTGATGTGCTGAATAGCAGGCCTTTTGCAGAACTATCCCAATAACTCAATTCAGTTCATCTTTTACCTTTACAGGTTGATCAATCCTGTGGTTGTTGCCCCAACTATTGCTGCTGTCGGACTCTCATTTTATAGTTATGGTTTCCCACTAGTTGGTACTTGCCTTGAGATTGGTGCAGTGCAGATATTGCTGGTTATTATTTTCTCTCTTGTAAGTTTGGTGGACTAAGCCTAAGTTTGCTTTCAATTATGGGAGCTTTTCTATTTGCTTTATGATATCTTTTTATCTTAATTTGGTGATTTTTGAAATGTTATGATCTGTTTCGGCTCTCCATTGAAGAAGTAAAAGTAAAAACAGTTCAATTGTTTGCCAAAACATCTAAAATATTATTTCATCTTTTTCTGCAGTACCTCCGTAAGATATCTGTTTTTGGTCATCGTGTATTTCTCATTTATGCGGTAAGTTTTGACAAATTTATGTTTCTTTTTTTTTTTTTTGAAAGAGACAAATTTATGTTTCAATCTTTCTATTTTCTACTGTTTCTGTTTTGCTCTCCCATTAGTACTTATATCTAATCTTTTTCTTTTTGTTGTTTTTTCCATTATATATTCTGTGATTGCTATTTGAGGTTCACAACTAAGAGCCTTAGAATTGGAGTGACATGCAACCTAAGACTTAGATGTGTTCACAATCAATATGGGAAATTCCCCTTTATTACCCACTTCCACTTTTAGGTTCAACAAAACAAAGGAAGCCAATGTAGATGGTCTGCAGGACAACTCAACTCAACTAAGTAAAGTAACTGAACTTGTAGATGGAAACTAAGGTTGTGTTTCATAACACCATTGGACATTTAAAATTAAAATTGTTAGTGCTTTTAGTTTTAATTTGTTTGATAACTTTCATCTACATATCAGTTAAAAGTTTCAATGAAACTAAAATCCACTTAAAATTGTATGTAAAAATTTTAACTTGAAATTTGGACAAAATGCAATCAACCATTGGATTTCTATTTAATTTAGCAATTCAAGAAATTTCAACTCTTATATTATTCAACACTTGAAACTGCAGCTCTTAAATTTTCAATTTTACATCTCGTCCCCTAGTTACGCCATTAGAAATTTAAAATGCTGCATTTCTAACAGCTTAAGGTTTTGAATTGGTTGGTTAAGGCATTGTATGCATGTCTAGAATGTAATCTTGCTGTCTCTTTTTTATTGCTAGGTTCCATTGGGTCTAGCAATCACATGGGCAGCTGCTTTTCTTCTGACTGAAGCAGGAGCCTACAGTTTCAAAGGTTGTGATGCAAATATTCCAGCATCAAATATTATATCTGACCACTGCAGAAAACATGTTTCCAGGATGAAGCACTGTCGAGTGGATACTTCTCATGCATTGAAATCTTCCCCATGGTTTAGGTTTCCATATCCCCTACAATGGGGTACTCCTGTCTTCGAGTGGAAAATGGCCCTTGTTATGTGTGTGGTGTCCATTATTGCATCTGTGGACTCGGTTAGTTCCTTCTTAATAGTGATGTTAAATCTTCAAGTGACATCTACAATATATTGGCATACAAGATTTTCCTTTTAAAATTCATATTTTGCATGATCATATTTGCACCACAGGTGGGTTCTAAGATTCACCTGCACCTGATTCATTTATGTATGCCATTTTTGTAGGCTTTAAGATTCATATAAAAACTAACATTTGTTATAATACACAGTTGATTATAATGTAGAGAGACTCAAGTGTTAATTCAAACATAATTTTGGGATTCAGTTATATTTTACCCTAAATCTGAAACATGGCATTGACTCACTCAATTTTCTAGAATGCTTATGAGTTTCTAATTGACTGAATTCTTTCCAACTTCTCAAAGTTCTCCAATAGCGATGTCTGGATAAGTACATAACATTCTATGTATATGGTCTGATTACTAAAACAACAATCTTTACCATTTGATCTGGAGAACTTTTCTGGTACATAACATTTATTGATTAAATAATATTCTCATACATATTAATTTTTCTGGTACTATTGCATTTGTGACTTGTCAAATAAAAAACAGTATAAGAAGAAATGATTATTCCTTTGTTTTAACCAGTTAATATGATGTCCCTGGTAAAGTTAGATGACACTTCCTGATTTTTCTTTGGGCTTGAGATTAGGTTGGCTCATATCATGCATCATCTTTGTTGGTGGCATCTAGACCGCCAACCCCAGGTGTTCTTAGTCGAGGGATTGGCCTTGAAGGACTTTCTAGTGTCTTGGCTGGTCTATGGGGTACTGGAACTGGCTCCACAACTCTGACTGAGAATGTGCATACTATTGCTGTGACTAAAATGGGAAGCCGCAAAGCAGTGGAATTAGGTGCATGTGTTCTGATTCTTTTATCTCTTATAGGTGAGCACTAATCATATTAATCTGAAGTTCATTGATCAGCGCATAAGAACTTGTAATCTTTTCCATTATTTTTCAGAGGCATACCACACATGTATGTTCTTTATCATGTAGTCATTTTTAAGTTTTGCATGCAAAGTTGAATGCTATGTTTTGCATACTCTGGCATTGCTTAATACAATTATTTTTAGGACGAAAAAAGAGAGAACAGAGAAAAGGATCTTTGCTTCTTCTGCGACTCCTTGAGAGTTTTCATTGACATATTAATGTAATTGCATGGACTATTATTTATGCTTCAAGCAAGTAGTGTTGATATGACCTGGGACTTAGATAAATTTACACGGCTTAGTGTAGTGTAGAGTTGTGGAGTTTGGATGACGAAAACAAATATTGTAGATTTAGGCTGAAGCATAGTTTTTTGTGCATGTGTCATAACACGTAAAATTCTACAAAATATGTGATCTGAAATAAGACAAGCAATGTGATGCAGATGCATTTGCAATTGATGAGAGACATCCTACTGAATTCCTGTCTTGGCATTTGAAATTAATTACTCCCTTGATATATGCTTCCATTTTTATTTTCCATGTTTATTTTCCCTTTAGTAGTTCCTGGTTTTTCTTATCAGTTCCTGTTTCTAAAACTTGGTATGCCACATCTTGTTTTAAATATAAGTATTTGGGTTAATAGAAAGAGGACATGACAACTTGGTGTTGAGACTTTATGTATAACTGCGCGTTCCATATCTACGCCTTATATTTCTATATACACAGGTAAAGTTGGAGGGTTTATTGCTTCAATTCCTGAAGTAATGGTTGCTGCTCTTCTTTGCTTCATGTGGGCAATGCTTACAGCACTAGGACTGTCAAATCTACGGTATAGTGAGGCAGGAAGCTCTCGGAATATCATCATAGTAGGGCTATCTTTATTTTTTTCACTTTCTGTGCCGGCATATTTTCAGCAGTATGGCATCTCCCCAAACAGCAACTTGTCTGTTCCAAGTTATTTTCAGCCTTACATTGTTGCCTCTCATGGACCAATCCGCAGTAAATATGGAGGGGTATGTCTCTTGTTGTTCACTTATCCTCACAATGTTGTTTTAGATTTTTATCAATCTCAATATTTGTATTGGTTTGAGTAGCAAAGACCCGAAAATAACTAGTCAACCAAAGATGTGTGTTGACTGACTCAGCTGTATTTGTTGCCTTGTCGAAACTTGCTTTGTCATAATTGCCAGAGAGCTGCTGGAATTATAATTGTTCATAGATGCTTTTACATTTCATTTTAGATGTTATCTTAAATATCTATCTAATCACTTTCTTTTAACTTGCATTCTCATGAAAACCTAGGTGTTTTCCTGTATTGTTTCGGCCCAACATTTTTCTTCCCTTTTTTAACTGGAAAATATGTTGTCTTTGCAGTTGAACTACTTTTTAAATACATTACTATCCTTACACATGGTAATTGCATTTGTTGTTGCTGTTATCCTGGACAACACGGTACCTGGCAGTAGGCAAGAGCGTGGGGTGTATGTATGGTCAGAACTGGAGGCAGCAAGGGGGGAACCTGCTGTTACCAAAGACTACGAGTTACCATTCAGAGTCGGCCGAGTTTTCAGATGGGTGAAATGGGTTGGGTTATGAGAGACCAAAGAAGATAGTTGGTGTGCTGGCCATCATTGCATGTGGAGCTCCTATTGAGGGCCGAAGATTGTGCTCATTACCTTTTGATTCTAGATGTAAGTCCCCTGAGCTCATATGGTAAATATCAGTGAACAAACTGATTTTTCTCACACGGCTGAGCTTTCTTGGGACTAAAGGTCTTATAGAGATGAGTTATTTGTGTACATTTGAAGATCCGTAGGGATCTCATTGTGTTGTAATTTTAAATTATGAAGAACAATGTATCTAGTTTTGAGTCATTGAAATTGTCTAGAGGGAGTTTCTGTGCTTGAGAGTGCTGAGAATCCATCCTCATCTTGTATATGTTTTTTTCTCAATCATATTCTTAATCAGCTTCTTTTGCAATTGCAGAATTCTTCTACGATGGCTTATTTTTCTGCTAGCAATTTGTTCCTGTAAATGTTTGTTTTTGTTGCCTTTGAGTTACATAAACCCTTGAATATTAACTTTGGACGTCAGTTCTTCCACTTGTAAATGTTATTGCTGAGCCTCTAAGCTTGGTTTGCTTGGGGTATGCCAGCGGCATACTCCGTTCGCTCCCAATTGATGTAGGCAACCATTTACAACAAATGGACTCAATATGATCTTCAATAACATCAGCACCATCCTCATTGTAAGCAATCTTTTTCTATTCTATATAACTTCCTAACTTGAAACAGGCAGAAATGGATTTTTGTTCATTTCAGTAGTACAAAGGAAAATGGCTTTAACAAGTTATAGCTTTAGTATATAACTGAGCATTTAGAAGTTAGAAGCAACAGAAATTAGAACCACACAAGCATATACTGATGGCCTTAACTAGTTATAGCTTTGGCATTGTGGCAGTTACATGATGGTTTTTTAAGTAGTTTTTAGTTAAAACACTAGACGCTAATTTCTATGGTGTTTATAATATAATGTCTAAATTAATTTTTAGAGATTTAAGGTAGTATTTTATAAAAAATTAATCCATATAATATTTAGCTTTTAACAGAAAAATTTCAGCTAGCCAAAACAGAAGCCTACAAAACTAATCTGCCACATTGCATACAATTAGACATATATTCTACGACTATTCTATGTAAGTTCCTGAGAAGTAGCTAGTCTCCCACCTTTCTTGCCACCTAACCCATCAACTCCCAACATTCATTTTTGAAAAGCCAAGAACCACCAATTTAAGTAGCTTGGCTTGGCTTGCCACATTAATCACAATTTTTTCATTTAGCAACTGGCTTGCTCCTGTTAAGTTTGTCATAGATAAAAATATTATTAAAGATTTTAATTTTATTGATTGAAAAGTAAAAATAATTTCATTTTAATTAATTATATTAATTTTTTATTTAAATTTAAATTCTATTGAATAAAATAAAATAAATTATATTATATACTATACTATACTATATATATAAATTGGTAAGACTATAATATATTTTAATATTTTAATATTATTAGTTGAAAAAATAAATTTTATTTTATTTTATTTACTTATATTAATTTTCTATTTAAATCTAAATTCTATTAGATAGATTAAGAAATTATATTATATATTAAATAAGATATATTATTAAATATGGTAAGAATATATTATTTTTAAAGATTTTGATTTTATTAGTTGAAAAAATAAAGATAATTTAATTTAGATCAGTTATATTATACTATATAAGGTACATATTGAATATGGTAAGAATATGATATGTTTAATTATTATTTTTTAATAAAATTTTAATTTAATTGGTTATAATTATTTTCTATAAGTAATTTGTTTTAAAAAGAATAAATGTAGTTTATTATTATTAATTGAGAAATATATTATATTATTTATTGTTTGATATAAAATACAAAAAAGATTCACAAGAAATATATAAAATATGTTTTATTAGCAAACCATATAACACGTTGAACAAAATTTTTTCCTGCCCATAAATTAATTATATGCTTATGGACTTTAACAAAAAGTAAAAAAAAAATCAAAATTATAAACAATTCTCTAAAACAATGATTAATATATTAATTATTATAATAGTTAATACAACTTTCTCATATTTTAGGAATATAAATAATTTATGATATTACATTATATATGAAAAGGTTAAGTCAATTAAATTTAAATTGTTATACAAAAATTTAGATTGGTTGATAAATAATTTAGTTTTTAATATTTTATTATTATGATTAAACATGTTTTTTCCCTAACAAATTATCTAATTATTCAATTTTTTATTTTATTATTTCATAAAATGTCATTGTTTCTGTGAAGATTTTTAAATTTTTAGTAATATAAATTGTTGATAATATTATAATTTATAAAAGATAATAAAAAATTATATATAAAATAAATCAGAATTTTGTACAACGAGTATAAATAGCTTTTTCAAATGTACAATACACATCTGAAATAACTATCTATAATCTATAATATATATTAAAGAGAGAATGTGAGAACATTGAGATTGCAAAAATGCCTTTAAAAAGTTTATGAATTAATAAAAATATTATTAAAAATTTTAATTTTATTGGTTTTAAAATAAAGATAAATTAATTTTAATTGTTTATTTTAATTTCATATTTAAATTTTATTGCATAAAATAATAAATTATATTATATAATATATAATATATGTATTAAATATAATAAAAATATAATATTTTAAAGGATTTTAATTTTATTAGTTGAAAAAATAAAAATAATTTAATTTTGATTCATTATATTAATTTATTATTTAAATCTAAATTTTTATTAGATAAACTATGAAATTATATATATATATATATATAATATAAAATTATCATATAACATTTTATCTTAGCAAATACGATATATTGAAAGCAATTTTTTTCTGAAAACCAGCAGCGATAAAATTAATTATACCCTAATAAATTTAAAAAAAATAAAAAAGAAAAAATATTAAAATTATAAATTATGCTATGAAACAATGATTAATATATTAATTATTGTAATTACTATTTATCTATAATATATAATATCTACTATATAAATTCAAATAGTAATAAGCTAAATCAAACTAATCATCACTTTGATAATATTTTTTATTTTTTATTTTATAAAATATTATTTTTGTAAATTTTTAAAATTTTTAAGAATATAAATAGATCATAATATTATTTTCTATAAAAAATTTATATATAAAAATTAAATCATATTTACTTCAAATGAGTAAAAATTAATGAGCACTAGTTTATATATATAACCCTTTGAGTTAATTTATATTTGAATACGTTGAATTTTATAGTCAACAGACATGACATATATTTTTATTTTTATTTTTTAGGTAACCATAAATAAATTTTATTTGTTTACTTAAAAAAATAAACTCAAATTATGATCCATATCTGAATTGACCCAAAAGGATGGATATGTTTGCATTTGTGTTTGGTGGTTATGTCGTGGCTAAATTACATTTGTTAGAGCTGTGACCGTGGAAATCGAAGACCAATTAATTTAACTTGAGACTTAATTACAATTAAAATTTTTTATCTCTTTTTAAAATGTGTTTAGTGAAAATCGAACCCAATAGTTCTTCTTATATATTCGATCTGCATTATCAATTGAGCCATAATCGATAAACAGTAATCTTACATATTAATTTATAATTATTTAGCGACAAAAAATTAATTAGAAAAATCTGTAAGAATTAGTATTTAAATGTCGAAGGTGTTTAATAATTAATTAATTAATTATGCTTTAGAAGTTTAGAACTAAAAGGAATAATGTTCTGCGCTAAATGACTAGCTATATAAGAAACCGTACTTGGCAGAGACGAGAACACGCAACTCTTTTGCAAGAGGACAGCTAGAGCTTCTTCGATTATCCCTAGCAATTTTTTTTTTCCGAGAAAAAGAAATTCGAATTTGGATCCGTGACTATATTAATTATCATTAAGCGATATTTTAGTATGCAGGATAATTTATAGTATTACTTCAAAGACACTATGTTTGATTTTTATTTCCATTTATTTCAGCAAGATTAATATAAAATTAATTCGGAAATTTGATTCAATAAATATGTAATTCAATTAATTAAAAAAAATCGAAAAAAATATTCTTTACAAAAGAGATGGCTTTTCTCTTGCAATTTGCAAAGAAAAGCGCAGGTTAACAATTGGTCAACGTTGACGATGTCCCTTTAACCAAAATTCATGCCCAGTCCTCAACGTGTATGCAATTGGAGGCTCTTCCCAATTTCAGACGACGCGTACAATTGCTTATAATAATAATATAAAAAAATACACGCATGTACACGTGGACATGTTAAACGTGATTATTGTAATTTTTTAGACTCGTAACTTTATATTTTATTGTTATTACTATTTTTAAAAAATTGAAGCAAAAGGAAGTGGTGGTTGGGAAGCAGAGCTGATCTCTTAAAATTCCTCACCTACTTCTCTCATCAATGAAGGTTGAATTATTAGGATCTATTTGGAATATTTAAGTAAAATTAAAAAATAAATCATTGTTTTTTTACTGTTTAATATGCATATTTTTGAATTTTTGACGAGCATTTCCACATCTTTTTGCATATAAAACTAATTTTTTTAAATAGATGTATATTTATTTTCTCAAGTTGTTGAAATTGAGAAGCTTATGGTCAGGTCAAATATTATCTAGACGTGCAACTTTTGTGGTATCAGACAATGGACCAAATTAAATGGATGCTAACACTCTCCCACTTATATTAATTAACATATCCTTTTAATTAATAATTTGTGATATTTATGGTATTAATTTAATATATTTTGTTAATCTATTTTTTAAAATATTCGATAACAGCTATCAAGACAGATTAAATATTTTTTACATTTAAATATTACTAAAATAAATAATACCTACTAAAATAAATAATTTTGCCACGTGTGTGTGAAAATGCATGAGTTCCAAATCAATTAGAGGAAAAAGAGGGTAGGTAATATGTGAAAAATTAAAAATTAAAAAAGGGACGAAAAAATTTTCAAATCTTTACCAACTTTCCCTTTCATATCTGGAAAATTTGTCAATAAGATTGAATATTTTTATATATACTAGTTTTGTTGAATTTATATTGCGCATTGTTTGTACTTATTGATTTTTATATATTATAAATAAATATAATTTAATGTATAGATGTATTTTTTATTTTTTTACTACAAATTATAATATTAGAAACAATTTATCTATACTGTATATAAATGTGGGAACAGAGGGAAAATAAGAATTTTTTATAACGCCTTTATTTAAATTTTGAATATCATAAAATAACCTTAATCATAGCAAATTCAAAAATTGCATTTTATATCAATAAATATTTGGATGAATGATTCAACACTCTTAAGTAGGGTTAAGAGTTTGATCCTCAGTGATGAAGCAAATACTCATTGGAAGCACTTTATCCTTTCTTGAGCCAACGTGAGCATGATTTAATTCTAGTATAGTGAGCTCGAGAAACCTATTGTTAGAAAAAAAAAAAGAAAAATGATATTTTATTATGTGAGTGGATATCTAAAAACTAATTTTTAATTAAATACATAGAGATAATAAAAAAGAAAAACATATAATATTCTTTTTCTATATAATTATAGGAAAAATTAAGAGTTTATTTGGCATGGAGAGAACGTTTCTTTTATGTAATATTTTTTATTAATTAATTAATTTTAAATTTACAACTTAGAAAAATAAAGAAACCAAGTTAGATCCTAGCATTATTTGCTTTGTAATTTTCATTTATTTACATGGCTATAATCTTTTTTTTTTTGTCCATCAACACCTAATTCATTAAATTACACCATTTCCATAAAGAACGAATAAATTGGTAATTTTTTTAATATAATTTATTTCTTATTATATATTGAGTTTTAAAAAGAGTTCAATTTTTAATAATAATTTTTTTATTTTTTATTTTTTTTCGTTACTGAATTAATTTGTAACTACTAGCATTTTAATTTAGTAAGATATTTATATCTCCACTGCAATAAATAAATGATCTCTTAATGATTAAATATTTTTAATTTTCTTATATTCTAAATCTATTTGACTTGAAAGAAAATATTATTTATAAAATTAGAAAAATAAGAACTATATATTTTTGTTTTTTGGTCACTTTTTGTGTTTGAAGAATTTGTGTGTCCGTATTTATTTTCCTTTCTTTAATGCACTAGTTAAGTAATACTATTACTATAGTTAAAGTAAATTAACACTATTAATTCAGATTATCTACTTTTTTTTTCTTTACCAAGTAGTAAAGGATAATTTATTATTATTTTTCATTATAATTGCATATAGGTATTGATTTGGAATTGAGAACAAAATGTTAGAAATTGAGCGATGAATCGATTTTTTTTTGCACTTATTAAGGTTTTAAAAATCTACATTTATAAGTTAAAGATTGAAGGATTAAGTTCTAATGATTATGTTAAATTTTATTTTGAGACAACTTAATTATAAATTAAATTAAATTAAATATATAACAATTAGCATTACAAATGCCTTGTATGATAAAATTTAATACAAATTAAGCAATTATATTTATTTTAATCTAAATAAAAATTCATGTTTTAATAAGATATGGATAAAAAAAATTAAAAAAGTAAAAATATATAATAAGCATAGTCAACATGCAAAATACGTTATAAAAATTATTAGTAATACTAAAAATTTAAAGTGTTCACCAAATAGAAAAATTGAATGGATGTTATTTTGTTCAATAATTTTTTTTATAAGCAAATTAAATGATTTTATTAAGGGATGGGCAAAAAACATTATCTTTTTAAGCTAAGTAATTCAAAATCGACAGGCTTCCCCATAAAACCCGACTTAAGCCATAAAAGGATAAAAAAAAAAAATTCAAGGATAGAACAATTAGTAATTAGAAAAAAAATAGTAAAAATTGTTATAAATCACAACAAAATACATAAACTCAAAATTAATATAGTTGGCTAAAGATATATGTTTAAAGTATATATATTTAATATATAATATAAAATTTTATTTTATTGAATTAAATTCTTATATTTTTATTATATTTAATGTACCATATTTAATATATTATATAACTTTTTATTTTATCAAATTCAAGTCTTATATATTTGTCATATTTAATATATAATTTATTTAGTACATAAAACAATTTTTATTTTATCTGATAGAATTTAGATTTAAATAAAAAAATTAATATAATCAATTAAAATTAAATTATTTTTATGTTTTAGCTAATAAAATAAAAATTCTTAAAGATATTATTTCTTATTGTATTTAATATATATCTTATTTAGTATATAATATAATTTTTTATTTTATCCAATATAATTTAAATTTAAATAAAAAATTAATATAATCAATCAAAATTAATTTCCATTTATTTATTCAACCAATAAAATTAAAATCTCTAAAGATATTATATCATTGTCATATTAAACAGCATACAATACAATTCTTAATTTATCCCCTAAGATAAAGATTTAAATAGAAAATTAATATAATAAATCAAAATTAAACTATATTATTTATTCAACTTAAAAATATTATATTATTACCATATTCAATATATATCTTATATAATTTCTTAATTTATCCAATATAATTTAAATTTAAATATAAAATTAATATAACTAATCAAAATTAGATCACCATTATTTTGTAACTAATAAAATTAAAGTACTTATCAATCAATAAACTTGATAAAATTAGATCACCATTATTCGTTGATAAAAAATTCATTTCTCATGTTAGATATCTTAAATATTAAGTATAAAATTTATTTCTAAAGTCAATTAATCTTTTTCAGAGTCAAAGTCATAGACTTCTTAATTATAGTTCATTTTTTATAAAAATTTTGTTAAATTTAATTGGATTTTATAATAAAACCAATTCTATAAAATTAATAATTAAATAATTTTTAAAATAGATTTTCATTTACTCCAACCATAAATTAATGAATACAACAAAACTTCATAAAGTCCCTTTATTTCCCTGAACAAGGCATTAATCTCAATTTCTCAATTAAGAGTATCCATACAAATCATTTTCACAGACAATTGATCCCATTTAAGGGAATTTAGATCACCAAATTAATTAATTTAGCGGAAGTAATTTGTATACTTAAATTCCGATTTGAGATAGATTTTACAATTTAAATTATTGTAATTTATTTATAATCAAACACTTAAATATGAAATCGGAATTTGTAAAAAAGAGATTAGAGCTTCCTTTCCATTTTTTTATTCACATGGTGATCTTTCCATTTCAAGTCCTTATAAGGTTAGGCCTATACTTCTAATCAACATACCATACCGATGCATTAGAAGTGCACATAAATCCATTGCATTATGCCTATACTTCTAATGCATTAGTTCCGAATTATTATTACCCATATTATGGTGATTTTGTCCGGCGTCTTTTATCATTTGGATAGTTTATTTAGAAAGAAGTACATATCTTATTCAATAGAAATAATGAACTTGAATGTAATCAAATCAGACTTGTAGAAAGACTATGGAGTTAAACAGTGGCCATGAATAGTCACGAAGTGGAGCAATCGATTACCTATTGCACATATATGATACTTTGTCAACTTAATAAGATATTTCAAATCAAAATTGTATTTTATTATTCTTTGTATAAGTGATTTATTATTATACTTCCTACACAAAAATTTAAATATATTTACCTGTATACAGTTTTCAATTAATGAAATTTTTAATTTTATTTTTCTCAAAAAAAAGCTCCACATATATATTATTAAACTAGATTTATTAGTTCATTTTTACAAATAAAAGTAGCCCATAATTTATTGCAGCTTATATTAAAATTTCTAATATTCTCCAATATTAATTATGAGCTTTTTTATTAATTTTAAAATAATTTTAAAAAATGACTCTCAAACTAAATATTTATACTATATATAAATGTAGAAATAGTAAAAAATAAGAGATTTCTAACAGCGCGTATAATGAAATTTAGAATATGCTAAAATAATCTTAATTATATTCAATTAAAAAATTATATTTCATTAGTTGATCGGATACAATTTATTAAAATTATTTTTTAAATACATGCATACAGATGATTAAGGATTTCAAAATATATACACACCCTAACACATAGAATTAACCAATAAAAATATGTACTGAATACAAAAGGCAAACAAAAGTATTTTATGGCAAGTTGTAAATTTTTGTAAAATGAATTACAAATTTTATTTTATTTTTATCTTGCCATCAATGTTTCCCACGAATATTGGATTTAGAATAAAAAAGAGAAATTAACCTTCGCCAGTCAATAAAAATTCTCATAAACAATTTATCAAAAAAAAAAAAAAAAGAAAAAGGTAGGCATGAAGGTTAAAAATAATTTATAACAATTATATCCAGTATTATTTATATACCCAGACACAAGCGAATGGGGAATATTAAATTCTTCGAAATGGCTCTATATTCTTGATTTTATTAGTTGATTAAAAATATCATTAAAATAATTTAGTTTTATTTTAATTATAAAACTTTCAATTTAATTGATTGATTAAAAACGTCATTAACAATAATTTAGTTTTATGGTAGGTGAGAATTTTTAATTTTATTGATATTTTATTAATTGATTAAAAATATAATTAAGGTAATTTAATCACAATTTAATTAAAAAATTATATTTTTATTGACGGATTAAAATTATATAATATTAAAAACTTTCACCCTCGTTAATTAGTCTCAAAAAAACTATTTATTAATGAATAAAATTTTGGACTTTTAATTTTCATCCATATTATTATAATATATAATCTATCTATATTTATCTATAATTATTTTAAAATTTATATTAAAAGCAAACTATAATAATAATTATATTCTAATTTTTTTAAAAAAGTGTTCATATATCAAATAATTAATTTTAAATATTACTTACTATCAATATTATTGAAAGAATTTAAAAATATTAAAAATAATAATAGAGATTGTTCTTATTATTAACTTAAACTCCCTCGTTCACACAAATATATCAAGAAGGGTGTATTAAATTAAGAATCTTTTAGATTTTAAAATTCCAATGGTATTCAATCTAGATTCTTTTAGAGTTTATTATTCAATTATGACTTTTTAAAAGTCTATATAAATTTGATGGTATTCAAAAAATTACTAATTTGAAAAAATTTTATAAAATTATTGATTTCATTGGATTTGAGAGTGTTATATATGAATAAAAAAGTCATCCACAAATCCATTCTCCACCCCAAAGATTTCAAAAAGTCTTTTAAAATCTAACAAACTCTTAATCCAATACACTCCTTAATAGAACGAAAGCGGAGTGGGTATTTGTTTAAAATTTTACAATCCATATCTATTTTAAACCCGTTTAAATACCTATTTAAGTATTATATTTGAACCCGATTAAATATTCACTATTTGTATCCTTTCAAAAATCCATTGAAAGTACCTCATAAATGGATAAGGTACCTGTGAATTTTTAACTATTCAAATTTCAAACTTAATCAAAATACATTTTTCACTCAAAATGAAGAAGGTACTCATTACTAAATTTGTTTAATATAGCAGTTAATGGGAGCGAGATGGCCGCCGCCAACACTGGCCATTGCGGACCTTTCACTATCGGTATTGATAAGTTTTTAATGAAAAAAATAATAATTTTGGAGAAGATGATGCATTTTACTTTTTAATTTCTAATTATTTTTTAGTTTCTCATTTGGCTCTGAACCTATTTAATTTGTTCAATTAGGTCTTGAAATTAATTTTGGTTGAATATATAAAACTATTGTGATTCTATCAAAGTCAACAAAAATCTATAAAAAAAGTCTTACAAATTTCATAAAACTCTATATAAAATTTTAATGAAATCTGTGAAAATCTTAGTAAATCCATCAATTCCGTCGAACTCAATGATTCTTTTAAAATTTAACACAATCCTAATCCAATACACTCCCTAAGTTAATCTAAGTCCAAAGTTAATCTAAGTCCAAAGTTAAGAGTGAATCTATATTTTATTTACAATTTAAGTCTTAATTATAATTTAAGGTAATATTGTAACAAAATATTAAAGTCGGTGAAATTGGTACAAAAGTCAAATTGGAGTGAAATTGCAATAAAAAATTAAAATTTAAAGTGAAATTGGCATAAAAGTCAAATTGCAATAAAATTTAAAATTAAGAGTGAAATTGACATAAATATTAAATTAAAGTGGAATTATAATAAAATTTAAAGCTGAGGGTGCAATGAAATGTTATGCGGCCCTTTTCTCTTGTAATTTATATCAACACCTTTATTTTTTGTCCTTCACTTTTGGGTTTTTTCTTACTAAACATTCCCAGGAAGTTTTGGGTCCACCGGCTTTTCTTGTTGGTTGGAGGGAATTTGAGTTATACCAAGCTTTCAGATTTCAAGATGGACGTCTTTGAGTCGTAACAAGTTCGTTATGATTTTATTTTTTTATGGTCTAGGTGGGGATGAGCTCCGGCTAGGAGCCGTTAGATTGTGAGATCTTGCTCTAGCACCATTCAAATTAAGAAAATTGAAATGTTAATTTAGACTATAGGAAAAAAATTTGTTTGCATATCCTTTAGATTCTATAATCAAATAGGGAATTAGAATCATGCACTTCTAAGATTAATTTTAATTCAATTCATCAAATTAATGTTGATTTAAAGTAAATTATGTTAACCCCAGCAAATTAAAGAAAATTTTTTTAACATTAATTTATACGGTACTACTTTAAACAAAATATATTATAAAATACCGTTTGGAACAAATGAATTATAATTGTAAAATTTATTTGTAAATAAATTTTAAGTAAAATTTATTTACAAATTAATTTGTCATATTTGATATGTTGCAGTTTAAAATAAAAAATTTAATTAAATTTCACAAAATTATATTTAGAACAATTCTTAAATAAAAATTTATTTATCTTTATTTTCTAAAATAATATTGATATAATAATTTAATAAAAATACTAATATAAATAAATCACCTATATTTCACCATAATTAATCAATTAATTAAATTTTAAAGTTTTAAATTTTTAGTCCTTACAAATGTTTAAATTTTATTTTTATTAATAGATTAAAATATATTCAAAATTAAAAATTTATTTGGATTTAATATATAATCATAGCCACATACGATAGCAACCTTATACTCTTTAAAACAATACTAAAAAAATAAAAGGGAGTAATTTAGTCAATAATATTTTAAGTGAGAGGACAATTTAGTTAATAAAAATATTAGTGGATTAATACATGGAATTCATTGATAAATTCCAATAACTTTTATACGATTTGAACTAAACTAACTCAATTTCATGGAATTGAATTCATAAAATTTACATCAATATTTTTTTCATTCCAAACACAAAATTTTAAATTTCTAAATAAATCTCATAAAATTTTATGAAATTTATTTATTTTAAACGGATTCTTAGTTCCGTCATGACGTTCTTCCACTGCCAATATTTAAATCCTACTGGATAAAATTAAAAATTATAACTTATCATTAATAAATTAAGCAAATTGAATATATATATATCAAATTGAATAACGGATACCTACTAATTATAGTGGGTAAAATGTAGCATCCCAAACAAAAACTGGATTTATCAAATTTGCTATTAATATTTAAATATTTCAAGTTAAACAATAAATGCATAAACTTTTAAATCAAGTTGCATAAAAAATACTTTAATTTGAATTTGTGATCATAAATCAATAATAAAGAAAGATCAAATTTTTTCTTAATAAGAAAATGATACATCAAATCTTTCATAAACATCTCACATGATTAGGTAATGAGATTAGAATGATAAATGAATTTCAAACTTTCAATGTTTATACAAATATGATATATCCATTGTTTGGGATGTGTATACAATCTCAATATTTAATTTTTAAATAATTAATTGATATTGTATTAAGAATTAATTTGTGTTAATATATAACAATAAAATATAATAATATCATGCTCCTAAGAGAACTCTAATTACTAGATAATATAGGATATCATAGTTTTTATCTTAATAAGATTTATCTTTAATTCCAATAAGATTTATCTTAACTCCAATGTATATATCCAAAATTTACTCCAAAAGGGGACGAATTCTCAAAAATTAATAAATGGTGCAGTGAGTACGGAACACACCTTCCGCCTGCGAAATAAGTCATTTCCAAACATAATTGAACCGAATCAGAAGCTTAACCAAACCAATCAAACCCGAAAAGAGGAAAGCCACAGCTCCTCCCTCATCCTCCCCTGTCTCGCGCTCGATCTTGGCTGGCAGTGGCATTCTCCTCACGCGACCTCATTTCAGCCACACCCGACCGATGATCCAGCAAGCTTCAACAGCGTCGTGCCGCCTCTAGCCATCACTTGCTCATCCGCGCGACCTACACCAGACCACCATTGCAGGGCCAGCAGCTCCTCAGGCCACTGCATGACTTTGAACGGTTAGATCCAGCGGCTCCCTTTCTCTCTCTCATCGATCCAGCAAGATCGGTTGGAGGCCAGCCAATCCAACCTCTTTCCAACTACCATTAGTCGAGGTAATCTCATCAGATTGTCTCTTCGTTGAGCACCGACGTCGTTTCGGGCCAAATAATCCAAATTCAGGCATGCTTTAACATTATGAATCCCTATTTCTTCGCTGCTTTCTTTCCCTTTTTTGTGTATAATCTATTGCTTGTCGATTTATTCACTTGGCATATGAACTCAAAACTGAATTTTTAACAATCAATGTTAATGGAATAACAAGAAGTAGTCATGGCATAAATTAAGTGGAATAATGGGAAAGAATATAAAAAAAAACTTTACTTTAGATACAGCTTTGAATTAAGTAATTAAAAATATATATATAGGATTGAAAATAAGTCATAGCTGAGTTACTTTTTTTTTTATGAAAATTTGGCATCTTATGAAATTTTTAATACCTCATGTTGGTGGGGCTTGAACTGAATACCCTCCGTGGTAGACCAATATGATCAAGTAGAGCTTGTACATAAGGCTGTGTTGAATAAAAAGACAGTAAAAAGCAACAAAAAAAAAATAGATTGTACTTGTTTATATTATGTATGCTATGAAATGGCATTTCTACTATCTTTTCTTCTTCTTCTTCTAAAACATTTGGCATGATAGCTAATATCAATTCTCTTAATTAAGTATAATTAATCTCTTACTCAAGAATAAGCAAACACTTGGGGAAAGTTGTTGTCCAGGGTTTGTTTAATCCTGGGTCATGGTTAACCAAAACTATAATAACCTAAAATAGACAGATAGAAAGTTAAGAACAAAAGTTGTTGTCTTGGTTTCCACTAGATTCAGGTAAAGGGTACGTGTTCTTAAGACAAGAGATCCAGCAAGAGAATTTTAGATGCTGTAATCCTAAAACCTGTGTCTTTTCTGTCATCGTTATGGTCAAAATCAAGTGGGTGCCGTGACTGTATTGAACATTTATTAATTCTCTCTACATCTGGTGAAACAATCTTATTAATTAATTTGTTGTCTTGAATTTTTACTCTCTCTATCATGATAAAAGCGCAGAAAACACAACAAATGGAGGTCAATAAATTTGGACTTAAGCGGCCCAGTTTTCTCCTCGCCAGAGGCCTAAGCGGCCCAGTTTTCTCCTCGCCAGAGGCCTAAGCGGCCCAAGTTTCTCCTCGCCAGAGGACTAAGCGGCCCAAGTTTTCTCCGTCCAAGTGGATAATTTACCAAAGGCCTAAGCGGTTCGATTTTCTCCGTCCAAAGGAACACATTAGCCAGAGGCCTTAGCGGCTCAGTTTTTTCAGTGGACAGTTCGTCAAAGGCCTAAGCGGCCTTGTTTTCTTCGTTCAAGTGGATAGTTCCTAAGAGGTCTAAGCGGCCCAATTTTCTTCGTCCAAAGGGACACATTCGCTAGAGGCCTAAGTTTTCTCCGCCCAGTGGACAGTTCGCCAAAGGCCTAAGCAGTCTAGTTTTCTTCGTTCAAATGGACAGTTTCCAAGAGGCCTAAGCGGTCCAATTTTCTTTATCCAAAGGGACACGTTCGCTAGAGGCCTAAGCAATCCAGTTTTCTTCGTTAAGTGGACAGTTAGCCAGAGGCCTAAGTGGTCCAGTTTTCTCCGTCCAAGTGGACAGTTCGCCAGAGGCCTAAGCGGCCCAATTATCTCCGTCCAATGGACAGTTCAACAGAGGCCTAAGCGACCTAGTTTTATTCGTCCAATAGGACAGTTTGCTAGAGGCCTAAGCGGTCCAACCCAAGCTATTAAATTTACAAAATTCGGGATACAATCTTCACTACTTAATCTAAATGACACATTTGTTCAAGTCAGTATCTGTTAAAATGAAAACTCCTTATGCACCAGTCTAAATAAGTCGCTATTTGTTAAATCATTAACTATTAAACATATTTAGATCGCCCAAATAATTTTTGAAAATACTCTACGAATATTATATTTGGACATAAATGACCAAACATGGGGGATTACTGTTAATATATAATAATAAAATATAATAATACCAGACTCTCAAGAGAACTCTAACTACTAGATAATATAGGATTCTCATAATTCTTATCCTAGTAGGATTTATCTTAACTCCAATATATATACCCAGGGATAGATTCTCAAATACTCTCAAAACTCAATTTTAATGGTTAACCGTTTGAAAGATTTAACTTTTTTATCATAACATGTAGAAATTTATTAGAAAAAAAGATAAATACTTATCTTTTAAAATTATGATCAATGATTAGAAAAATATTTATTCCTTTCTCAGTTAGGATAACTACTTTATTTGGTAGTTTCAATACAGATTAAAAAGTATTATTTGGTGATTTCAATGCAAGGTAAAAAATTATTATTTATTCCTCTCTATCAGTCAATGCAAGTTATTTTTTGTATTGCACTGAAATCAACTAAATTGGTGGTTTTAGTGTAACATGACAAACATTAAATTTTTAAATAGTTTCAATTTGACATTGCACTTCAAATTTTTTTTTATTTGAGAAGAACTCAAACTAAAAATTTCATTAATAGGAAACTTTATATAGATATATGAAACAGATTAATATATTTCTATATTTTTTTATAAGAAATCTAATAATGAACTAGTTGTATAAAAAATAAAAAAACATAATCTTATTTGAAGTACTTAATCGTGTTGATAAATCATAATATTTGTGTCATAGGTAATCGTTTCCTCTATTTAGTGACTATTCATGGCCATTGTTCAATTTTATGGTCTTTTCACAAATCTAATATGATTACCTTTAAATTTCTTTCCTCCATTAAAGAGGAGATTTGCACTTCTTTTAGTATGATTATCCATATAACAAAAGATGCTAGACAAAATCAGCATAATGATAATAACAATAACGCAGAACTAGATCTGAGAATAAAATTCTAAGATATAGACAATAATTAATCACAATATTTGAGCGGCAATAGCTCTTATTTATATACTGATCTGAGAATTATATACAGAAAGACCAATAAAAAAGGAAAAAGTGTAACCACCGGTGAAAACTCATCGGTGACCGTCCATAAAAGAGGAAAAAAAGCTTTTAGATTTTATGTGTTTGGAAAATGAGAGAGTTGGCTGTACTTACAAATAGCTTTTACAGTAACATTATTTTTTTCAAGATCCCTTCAATCTTAGCTTCATGGTTAATAAAGGTATCAACTTTTGAAAATTAAAATTTTTAGTTATTTATTAGTTTTAAGTTGTTTGATACTATCTCTATTCTATATTAAGTGTATATTTATCAAATAATTGTGTTTTTTCAATTGAAGTACTATTTGATAAAATCAAAATAACATCATATAATTATTTCCAAATATATCCTTATTAATTAATGTTTTAGCTTTTTTCAAAAGAATATTTTAGTAAAACATCAACCATATTAATGATATCATATGATTTATTTAATCCTGGTGAAATTTTCAAAGCGATTTAATATAATTTCTTTAATCTTAGTGAAATTCTCTGAGTAAATACTTAATATGAAATGCGAAATTCAAACAAGATGAGATTACTGCAATTGGTAAAAATTTGAATCCTTCGTCCTCATCAACCGCAGTTCAATTTTAATACTAAATAGGGAGTAAATGACATTTCTAAATAAAACAACATATATAATATAATAATAATACATATGGTTGTGTGAGAGGGAGAGAGAGGGGTGCGGGGGTAGGTGTGAGATTGACCGAACTACCTTCCTCCAAAGACTTGTCCACTCCTTTCATATAAAAACCCCTGAGCTCCCACCTTTCTTTCCTCAGCTTGTCGTTCCCTTCTACAGAGAACACCAAGCTGAAATCCATCTCTTTCTTTTCCTTCAACATTTCTTTTTCTTTCTTTTTTTCTTTCAATAGATTAAATCGGAAAAAAGAAAAAAAATAAAAATAAAGATGCAGGCAATTTCACCTCCCTCCTCGCTCAAGTCATTAATACCGACTCGCCGCCGACTCGCCCGAGTTAATCCCAACAAACTTGTCGTCCATTCAATCTATGGGCCGGACTCGGTTAGCTTCCCTAACGGCGTCGGTTCAAGCCGAGCTGACTGGCAGAGTTCTTGCGCTATTTTAGCCAGCAAAGTCGTTGCTCAAGAGCAACCAACTGATAAATCCGGAGGAGATAACGCAGGTGGGGCAGACCATGTTGCTGCCGTCAACGGCCATAAGACTTCTATCGACTTAAATCTGGTCCCTCTCAACAAAGGAAAAGCTGATGGCGATTCAAATAACAAGCCGATGAAGCCTTTGACGATTACTGATCTCTCACCGGCTCCTATGCATGGTTCTCAGCTCCGCGTGGCTTATCAGGGAGTTCCTGGCGCGTACTCAGAAGCCGCTGCTGGCAAAGCTTATCCTAACTGTGAAGCCATCCCTTGCGACCAATTCGAGGTGGCTTTTCAGGCGGTGGAGCTATGGATTGCAGATCGAGCAGTTTTACCAGTTGAGAATTCTCTAGGCGGATCTATTCATAGAAACTACGATTTGCTCCTCCGTCACCGCCTCCACATCGTCGGTGAAGTACAATTACCAGTCCACCACTGTCTCCTTGCCCTTCCCGGCGTTCGAAAGGAGTACATTACTCGAGTAATCTCTCATCCTCAAGCACTCGCACAATGCGAGCACACGCTCACCAAACTCGGACTCCATGTGGCGCGAGAGGCAGTAGACGACACAGCTGGCGCAGCGGAGTATATAGCCGCCAACAACCTCCGTGACACAGCGGCCATAGCTAGCGCACGCGCGGCTGAACTGTATGGACTACAGATACTGGCAGACGGAATCCAGGATGACTCGAGCAACGTCACCCGGTTTGTTATGTTGGCGCGTGAGCCAATAATCCCGCGCACTGACCGGCCATTCAAGACAAGTATCGTGTTTGCACACGATAAGGGAACAAGCGTGCTTTTCAAGGTGCTATCGGCGTTTGCTTTCCGTAACATTAGCTTGACGAAGATCGAATCACGGCCGCACCGGAACCGCCCGATTAGGTTGGTGGATGACGCAAATGTTGGAACGGCGAAACATTTCGAGTACATGTTTTACGTTGATTTCGAGGCGTCCATGGCGGAGATTAGGGCGCAGAACGCTTTAGCGGAGGTGCAGGAATTCACGTCTTTCTTGAGGGTGTTGGGTAGCTATCCAATGGACATGACCCCATGGTGTCCATCAAGGGGAGATTAGCGAATCCACCAATAAAAAAAATTCCAAAAGGGAAAAAAAAACCCTCGGAAGTGTTATTATTTGCACAAAGAAAGGGTAATTTATTTTAATTTTTAATTTCTCTTATTTTTGGAATTTTTTCTGAACTTTTAAGTGGGAATTTTGAATTCAAGAATGAATGCATATGTTGGGGTAAATATTTTAATTAAAAATAGTTCTGGGTGTTACGTGTAAACATGTGAATACCTTTGGGCACTCAATTCCTTGTATGTTGTTATTATTAATTATTATTATTATTATGTAATTTGGGGGACCCTTGAAAGGAAAGGGACAGAAGCAAAAACAATATATATATATCAACAAAACTTTAGCCATATATTTCATTTTTTCTGTTTACTTGTCAAATTGTTTTGTGACGGAAAAATGTATATAGGATGTTCTGTCTTCTTTTTTTGATTTTTTCCCCATTTTCTCTTAATATATATATGAACTAATGTAATTTTGCTAATAATATTTTTCTTTTAAGATTTTAGCAAAATATTTATTTCAACAGTTTATTGTATGCATTTTTACATCATGAATTGAAAGCTTCATGGATGGAAATATTATATTTAAATATTTGAAACCACATTACAAGCAAAAGAAAGGTTTGTGAAGATCATAACCCAAAACGATTCTGTTTTGAATTACCAGATTTACCCATGTTATTCTTAAACTCTATGTCAGAAATCTTAAGAAGGTGAAAGGATTTGTTAAAGTTAGATGAGACTCTCATTTCTGAATGCAGACATGGTTATAGTTAAAAAATTAAATTTTCCTAACCTAATTTCAAACTTTTTTTGTAGAAAAAAAAATATCTTTAGGCACCCACTTGTTAGTTTTGTTTGACTTGCAATTTGTAGAATCTGTTCATACCATTCTTATTGCAGCCTGCAGGTATTTATGACCATTAGATGACATACAATACTATTCTTTTGAGAGCTGCATGGACATGCCTACCAAAATTTATTAGATTTGTGGTGGAAAAGCAGAGGGTTAGGTAGTTGCCATACCCTTTAACTGGTAATCTAATGGTCCGTATTTTATTTTGCATTATTCTTATTAAATTACAAAAAGAAAGCATGTTGAAAATTTCGTGCCTCCCATTAATCATTTAAAAGTCCTATTCACGGTGTATATGCAATATTAGCTGACGGTGTTAATTTAAAAAAGATTTAGGTGCGTATTCAATTTTTATGAGTAGAAAAAATCATGTTAAAAGGTTTCTTCTTTGTAAATCTGATGGCCTGCAATCAGAATTAGATTTGATCCAATGAGCAAATAGTACGTCTTCTGATATAAAAAAATGCTTACATAATTCTTCAAACTTGTTCTTCTTTAAAAGGCAACATTTTGCTAATTTGTTTGCACTTATTTATGAGCGTATCTACTTTTCTGTTGTCATTAAATAATTTTTAGACCAAAATATGTCACCCTCTTGCAGTTCTTTTTTAATGCTATTTTTATTTCTTAAAAATAAGGGTAGGTTCCTTTCTAAAAAAATATAAGGCTAGCTTGTTAAAGCCTTATGAAAATATAGGTTAATTTATATTTGCTGAAAAATATGAAATTTATAAATAAAAAAACACATTTTTATGATCTAATTTGTTATCAATAAGGTATATTCTAATTGTTTTTTTAGTAATGCAGAAAGTGATAGTCCTCTCAACTATAAAAATTTTCACCAATTTAGTGAGTTATAAAAGGGATACTCCATGCTGTATAGCCGTTCAGTTCATTGAAACTTTTGATAAATAAAAGAAATTTAAAATTCAAAACTTAATAGTAGAACGTGAAACTAAAATTAATTACTAAACATCTGAGTTGTCAGAAGAAATTTTCAAAATAGAGGGAAAATAACAGTGCTTTATCCAAAAAATATAAGTCATTTTGGGGTGATTATTTTGTTCTAAAATACAAATTATTTTGAATATTTTAAGGAGTAAAAGGGATGTTTTTTCAATGTTACCCTTATTTGTATTAAATGCAATAACTATTTTCACAAGTTACTTTTGGTTTTCAAATAAAAGGTAATTTGGTCAAATTATTTTTGATTTTATTATAATTTAGGAGAATTAATTGCTTACTTTATTCTCATGCAAAAACTTTAAAACCACTTATATTTTGGGATAGAGAAATTAGTAGATATAAATATTTTGTTATTTTTTTTTCTTATAAATTATTTAGATTTCTGTTAGTTATAATATGGAAATAACAACTCATGTATGTGTATATATATCCATGATTTGAACTTGAAAGTTAGATATTTTCAGTAGGAATTATCCAAACTAATCAGGAAAATATACTTGGAGGAGTAAATTTGAATATGGGTTGCAAGTAACTTTCAAACCAAGAAGGGATGTTTTTGAGTTAAAATTAGATTGTTAGTTGCACTTATTTCTATTCTATGTTTATAAGCATATTCTTCTGATTGTTGGGATATAAAATTGGATGTTGATACCCCAAAGAGTTGGTGAGATTTACAAATATTCACTTTCAAGTATTAATTAAGTGAATAGAGTAGCCACTTGATTCATTGATTGATCACATGTATCATATGTTTTTTCTTTTTTCTTTTATTTCTTTTTTTTTAAGTGTCTCCTATTTATACAATAGTTTAATTTAAATACATAATTCCTCTCTTATAAAATTACACTTATTAAACACTTGAATTTTTTACTGAATATTTTAATTTGTAAAATTAGATCAATCAAATATTAGTTCAATAATTGAAAATTGTGAAAATTCTTGTTCTAAGGTTACACTGACTACGTATCAAACCAATAATTTGCGTATAAAAGCTAAAAAAACTAAAAATTGTAATTAATGTTTATATGAAAAAGTGCATAATATTTTTAAAATTTGCGAGTTCAACTGTATATTAAGTTATTTGCATAGAGCTAAAGTTACAAAATTTGATAGTAATTTATATATATATTGAACACTATATAACTAAATTAAATTATCAAGTTTCAATGTATAAGTAGAATAATGAATCTAACATAACTTAGAAACAATAAAATATAATTGGTGGACCTTTCTCTATTGCTTGGTCATTTATTTAAAGGTATAATGTATTTAACACCTCTTTACTCTTTAGTAGATGAGATAGTGAATTACCTTCATTGCATATAATAGATAATGTGATTTGTTAAGAACAAAGTATTAAAAGAAAAGGGTAGTAATGACAAAGACTTTTCTTAAAGGAAAATATATCTAAATTTTGTGAGTAGTTTATTTTTCTAATTATTTTGAGTCATCGCTGGAGACCATTTCTTTTTAATTCAAAAATTTAAAAATAAAATTGTAAAATAGGAAACTTGTTTGAATGATCCATTAAAGAAATTAATAGATCAACATTGGGTGAGATTAGGACTAAAAATGAGACAAAACGCTCATGATCTACTCGAGACTCAGCTTGATAAAGATTCGTTCAAGCTTGTCTAGTAAGTTTATTGAGCTTGTTTGATAGACAAGACAATCATAAGCTCGAACTCAGCATATTAGCTCGCGAACCAATTTTATCGAGTCAAGCTATCGAACTAGCTTTATCGAGCCGAATCGAGCTCATGAGCTAGCTCCATAAAATAAAGTCAATTAAATCTATATTAAAACAATGATATTTTAGTTTGATAAATTTTGAGCTCGAGTTAAACTCATTTACAGTTAGAGTCGAGCCTAAATCGGGCTTGAGCTTGGCTATTCTTAAACGAGCCAAGCTCAAGCTCAAATTTTCGAGATTGAGTATATCGTTATCAAGTCAAGCTCGAGCTTACCAGAGCTCGGTTAGGCTCAACTTGATAAAAATTCGCTCAAACTCATTCATCAAGCTTATCAAGCTCGTTTAATAAGCAAGTCGAACTCGTGCTCAACACATTAGCTTATAAGTCAGCTCTATCGAACTAAGCTATTGAACTAGTTTACAACCTAATTGGAACAGAGTGGTTAGAACTCCTTCCCACTTAATTAAAAATTTTGGATTCAAATTTGAAGTATAAAAATTACCACATTAGGAAATCGTTCCTTTATGGACTCTAAAATACTCGAACAGGGCATTGTTGGAACCAATGGACTTTGAGACATTGATGGTTATAGACCGACCAAAAAAAAAAAAAAGAATATGTGCATGCGTGCAACATCTTTGATAGATTACTTATTACCTCAGTCCTCAGCTCACCAAACTAAGACAAGCTCTAAGTTAAAGCCTCAATTGTTAGCAAGTCAAGCTTAAAATGTATAATTTCAATTTCCTCTTCGGTCTTTCTTACTTTTACGTTTTACCCAAACCAATTCCACACCATAAGGTTGAAATTCACCATTCATACGTTCATTTCTTTATACATAAATAGACTCCCAAGAGCTCACGCCACTTCTTTTTTTCATTATTTTTTATTTTAGCAAAACATGATTATTGCGATAATTAATCTTTTTTTTAAGATTTATAAGAAGAATACTGGCTACAATCTTACTTTCAATTTTTAGTTATACGATTTATAAAATTTTATCTTATAAAATGGTGTCGTTTTACCCTAATAGATTTTTTTTTTTTTAGAAAATACCTAATAGATTTCTTACATACTAAAACTAACAATATTATAACTAATAAGACTAATAGTATTATAAATATAGTTTTCTAATTACAAATAATATTGCAAGCAATATTTAGATTTGTTTTCCAAAAGCTATTCAGTTATAAATACTTTATATATAGAATATTCTAATCACAATAATATGTATTGCAAGCCAAGTTATTGTATTGTAATTAATGTTATAGTTTCAATAAGATCATAATATCTAATGGATAAAATGAAAAACTATTTTTTGAAAATTTTTAATTAAATTTAATGTAAATAATTGTTTTATACATCAAATTAATAAATGAGTCATATATTTTAAAATTTTTTAATTCAAATTATTTTTTTCCATTTTTATTTATCATACTATCCTAATATATACACCTAAGAGCAAATAAATTTGATCTCCTAATATTTATTTTTCATTTTTAAGTTTGCTTTATTTTTTGTGATTTCTAGCTAATTTATTTTCTATTTTATTTCTCTTTAGAAATTTCAACATTTTGAATCCATACTCCTGAATATATGTCTATCTACTAATTTTTATTTCAATAATAAAAAATCACGGCCATATATTTTTTTATTATTATATATCTTTATAATATTTTTAAGAGCATAATAAAAACAGTGCATTCAATAATTTATAAACTATAAATATTTTTTCTTTCAATTGTATTTTATTTTTAATCATGTATAGTACGGAGATATTGGTGATTATAGAATATAATGTAGAAAAAGAAAAAGAAAGAAGAGATGATGCAATGATGACAACAATAGTAATAATGGTGATTAAGAGATAATTAAATATAAAATTAGTAGTTAATGATGATAATAATATTGAAGATGAGCAAAGGGATGAAGCATAAAGTTAGGAGAAAGGAGGGTTTGGTGTGTTTGATTTGAAGAGTTTAGTGTATTGAGTGTGCTGTGGTAGGTGAAGATGATGTTTAGCGGTCGATAGATCCAACACTCTTCTTATTAGTGATGCCATCTCTTAGCTATTTCTGACGTCAAGTCGGCAATTCTTAACCTATCATTTTATTTTTTTCAATTTTTTACTTCACACATGTGAGGGGGTGCGATTTTTTGTTGTTTTTTACCTTTTCCTTTTCAATTCGATTGACAACTCATTCATAATATCATAATATAAATATCTGCCAATCAGATATAATTAGGTTAAGAATTCAATAAAATAAAAATATAATATCATTAAGTATTTTAATTTTATTAATCGAATAAATAAAAGTAATTTCAATTTAATTAGTCATATTAATCTCTTATCTAAGAAATTATATTGAATAAAATAATAAATTTTTTGTATTTTATACTAAATAAAGTATATATTAAATATGGAATAAGGGCTATAAAAAAAGAAAAGGTAAAAATTAAGAAATATGTTAAAATGAAAAGAAAATAAAGAAATATTATGGATGATGTAACTTGCTGCCATAAACTTATATGGACATGTGTCAAAAAAATTGCATTCTCTATAAATACAGATTTTATTTTTAAAATTATGTATAATTATTAATTAGAAAAGCTTTTTTGAGAAGGTATAGTTAGCTTATTTGCAATATTAAGAAAAAAAGAATTAAATATATTTTTTAAATAGGAAAATTAATCCTTTTAATTTATATTTTTTAAAAAAATATCGAATTGAAAACTTTTTTTAATTCATAAAACTAATTTTATATTTAATAATAATAAATTAAATAAAAATAAATATTATTTTTTGTCAAAAAAAACTTTAACCTAATTTACAAGTAGTAAATATTTTTATTAGAATTACATCTAACGATTTATATAAAAAATATTTGAATATAATAATTACAAATATCTATTTATTGATAGAGAAATTTTCTACTCTCACTCATATAAAATTATTAAGTTTGAAATCTAAAATCATTATTGTCAGATTAGAATTTTTTTTTTGCCCCTAATCTTCCTCTTGTACGGTCTAGCAAGTTTTGATCATACTTGTAGACTTTTCTCCCTTGTTTTTTTTATTAAATAAATTGTTTTCACACTTTGAAAAATCCTAATCATGACCGTATTTGGTAATTTGATAAAAATAAAATTTAAAGGCGTCACAATATTTTTTAGTAAAATATGAAAATAAATTTATGCATTTGGCATATAAATAAATCACTATGGAAGTTTTTTTTCTTTATATTTTTTTTTGGAATTACTTGATTTCTCATTATCATTTATATGCACATGAGATATCAATTATTATATTTGCACTATTCATTGGAATCTCTAGTTCATATTCATGATAAAAATAATATAATATATATTATTATCACAATATGCATACAATTATTTTATTCTGTAGTCCATGATATTAAAGGTTTTAATTTTGACTTTCATTTTCTTTTAAGAAATTATATTTAAAAAAAAAATAAGCTAGTTTTATTTTTGCCTATTGTTAAGAGATTTGCATTCTTTGAACTGAATTTTGAAATATTTTTCTGTCAACTAAATCATTGATCAGAAAATAAAAATCAGAAAAAATTGACAGTAATATTTTAATTTTAACATTACTATAACTAAATTAAAAATATAAACATAAAAAACTCGTAATATATTAAAATTTTAAAAACCTAAAATTACTACGGTTAGAAGAATTTTATCCACATATCATTTTTGTCCAAATAATATATTATATTAATGAAAAAAATATAATTCCATTTAGTACTTTTTATATATGCACAACCATATTTTGCTCAAATGACAAAATTTAATATTGTCTTGCAGAAAGAAGAAATATTTCAGTTGGTGGTTGGTAATCCACATACATATATATGCACACCCCCAATGTGAACACATTCCAAACCCACATGCTTTTTCCTCACCAACCTTTTTTTATCAGTATTTTAATTTATTTATATAGTGAAGTAAACCTAATATTATTCTTTTTATTCATTATTAATAAATTGTTAGGTTTTCAAAAAAAAAAATCTAATATTAATTTAATAATACAATTCTTGTAATTTAAGGTTTGACATGATCAAATCAGCTTGGCCAATGTTATATTGATATTGATATTGCTAGTAGAGATATCAAAAGCTACATTTTGAACCTCTACCCACAAATCTAAACTTTTTATATTGGAAAATTAATTTATTTATTGTTATCAAAGAGTTTTATATATAGTTTATGCTTAATTTGCTGATTTAGGATCTATTCGGTAAAATTAGTTGTTTAAGTGACGTTTAGCTGTCTGAGTAATGTTTCATGAAATACTAAAAACTAAACGTTACATGAGTTAACTTTTCACAAAAAGCTACCATAGCCTCTAAAAGCTAATCCAAACGTTATGTTATCGAATAACTCTTTAAGTAGCGTTCAGTATTTTAATTAGTTAAAATTTTAAAACCTATTCAAAAAGCTGTTGTCGAACATAGTCTTAAGACTGATTTATAAATTTAAACAAAAATCAATTATTTTGTTAACATAATTGTAAAATATAGGCAAGGACAATGTGTAAAATTTTTTCTTCCTAACACATGAGAAATTGAGAAGCTATGTGGAAACTGTTGCACATAAATACAAGAGCTAAGATTCCTAATGTTGAAAGACCATTCAAAGTCATTCTTGGTGTCTTTCTGACCACATAAAGTCTTTCACCAACTTTTTTTTTATTATTTTATGATTATACAATTCAGAAAAAGCTAAAAGCCTTTTAAGAATTTAAAATTAATTAACCCTTCTTTGAATCTTCTTTAACGTTTGAAGGTAATTTCTTCGGTCTATTTCAAGTTGATTTTGAGTCCAAGGGCTTTTGTCTTTTTTCTTTTTTTTTTTCCCTTCTTTTGTATGGTCAAACAAACATTGTAATAATTGTTTAGACCCTTTATCTTTTAGTGAGTTAAGTTTATTTTGTGGGTATGTTCAGCAAAACAACATTTTATAAAAAATAACATTAGCTGTTTCCGTTGCGTTTATCTATTAAGTATTTGAGAATTGTTTTATAAAATATTAAAACTAAACATTATATGAATTAATTTTTTATAAAATGCTATCTTAATCTCTAAAGTTAATTTGAAAACTAATGCTTTGACTCGTCAAACGCTAAAAGAAAGTTGAAAAATTATTACCGAATACAGTTTTAGTCTGTACTATAGGAGTTACTTATCAAATTAGAATCTAGATATTATCACGGTAATTTTTAAAAATAATTTGTGCGCTATTAATTGTGATTAGGAATGCCTTACGTAAACTTAATTGTCAAAAGAAGGGTATAATCTGGGTTAGTTGAAGATTTGTTTTATACTATGTAATTGGGGAGAGGTTAATTTGAGAATGATGATGGATTAAACCGCCTTTCAATGTCAGGTAAATACTGATTTGGGTGTCATTTGAATTTTAGATGATGGTCCCACAACTCATGACAAAAGTTCCATTAACATGGACATCTCATCCAGTTGCTTTTTTAGTTTAATGGAAGTGTAACATTTATATAAAATGATTTTTATGCTTTTCGAGAAATAAATTATAAAATCCCATATATTTCAATGCTAATCAAATTTGTTTTCAATTACCCTTTAATAATATGATATTTTTTTCAATTATTTTATAATAAATTCAAGATCAAATTAATATAAAAGGTAAAATCTTGACATTTTTGATACTCCTAAACAAATTTAGGAACGAAATTGACTTTTGTTCCTGCACAAGACAAGCGAAATTCGCAATTAGGTCATGTGGACTGACGCATCTGAAAAATTCAAGTCCATTGCATATGAACTCATTGGGCCCAATGTAGATTTGCATAAAAATTCAAGTCCAAAATTTAGATTTGCATAAAAAAATTTTGTGAGCCCTTATACTTTGTGAATGACCTTGTGACTTTCTAAATTTACAAAATCGTTAATATTACATCTTCATAAATCCAATCAGTAATGCATGTGATTTTCAATTCTCTGATCTATAAAAAAAATTTCAAAATGACATTGTAAATCATTAAAAAATATTTTGTATTGCTAAATTAATTAATATATTATTGAAATTTACTTTTTTCTCTCTCATACTATTGATGGTTCATGGCGTTTTACTATTGTACCTAAGAAAGATTCATGTGCTGTTTGATTAAAAATAGTAAATGAGTTTCAAAATTATTAATAAGTATTAATTTATTAATTAATTAAATTATGGACATAAATCAACATTTCAAATTAAAAAAATATACAAATGAAAAAATTAAATAAATCTCTCTTTTTTCAGCATGAGATCTAACACAGCAAAATTATTTGCCACTTAGAATGCTAATTTTTCACATCATCCGCGTATGTCGTGCACAACTTGTTTATTACCCTGGTTAGGCATGCAATTATTATAAAAAATAAATTTAAAGGACCATAAGGTCATTTCTAAATTATTATAAGACTTAATTGAATGACTTACTTGACCTACTTTAAATTAAGAAAAAATTTAAAATAATTTCATTGAATTAAAAAAAAAAAATATTGATGTTGAAAGTGATTTGATTTGATTCAAAATTTTTTCTCTTCACCAATTTGAGGTTCACTTGAAATCCAACCATATTCGTCCCATCAAAAATCAATTAATTTGGATCCAAAATGAATTCATCCAATCCAACCAATCCTATTTCTGTTTAAAGCATAAAAGCATTTATGAATAAATTAAATATTAAAATTTAATAACAGTATTGAAATGGATAATAAATTCAATTAAATGAGTGTCTCCACACCTCTTTAGGCTTTTCATCCAATTAGTGCTCCAATCAATCAAATCCTATTATATTTTTATCATAAGGAAAAAGCTCAAACATCTCAGGTAATATGTGGTGTTAGCACTAACATCAAAAAGTAAACAATGAGGCCATTGAAATTAAATTGGAAATAATTAAGAGTTTAACGACAGAAACAAATAAATAGGGCCCTCAAGCTATCACTATTATCTTAAAACACAGACCAATAAGATATTGGTTGAGTTGATAAGCGACTTCAGCCCCGTAAAGGTAAGAATAAAGTATGATTTTCAAAAAACACATTTTATTAGGAGTCTTTACGCCTCTTCGCCTACAGGACGAAAAAAATTTCACCTCTGATTATATATATATAAAAAGAAAATCCTGAACTGGCGAAGAAAAACTTCCAGGCTTGTTGGATTTGACAACTCAAATGCCTCCAAGTGGGATTGTTCTGTGTCAATAAAGAAAGTTTGTTGATTTTAAACAATCTTGGGTAGGGACTTGACGATTGTTGTTGTTGGCTTGCTGCTGCTGCTGCTGTTAGGGCACATTTGATGATGGGACTAGGCCTCCATGATGGAACTTCACAATCAAAATGGAAAGTTAGGCATGTTTAAAGTTTTTGTTTTTAATTTATGCAACAACATTATTTGACTCGGTTTAGTAATAAAAATGAAATTATACTTTATTGAACCAATAGCAAATGCATTTCAATGACTATTGGTTTGTTCTTGAAATATCTCAATATAAGTGTAAATGATCACCTACTTTAGTGCTAAGGAGTGATGCCCTGCGACCTCTCTCAGGTTCAATTCTCGTCTATGTAATTGTTTTATGATTCTTGCTCTTATGGGTTGTAATGATCAAAACGTTTTATCTCCTTCATCATTATTTAAACTTGTGACTTCTATCCTTTTATACGGGATGTGGATTAGGCTGTCCTGAATGGATTTTGATGTAATATGTATTTAAAATTGTAATTATAATTGTGTAAGTCTGTTGGAATGCAGATTATAATATATTTCTTGTACGTCGTATTTGATGACTATATAAATATATAGACACATACGTATGATAATGGAAAATGTTACAATTACATTAATAAATAATTTAGTTGTTAAATATTTTTTTAATCTATAGTTGTTAAATATCAATATTATAATATAAATTAGGATTCAAAAAATTTCCAATTAAATAAAAAAAATGTTGTAGTAAAAGTCTATGTTGGATCTAAAAAGTGGCTGTGACTTGTGATGCCACATGAACAAGTGAACACAGAGTAGAATGAAGCAGAAAGACCATTATATTCTAGGAAGAAGGGAAAAAAAAAAAATCTAGCTTTAGGTAAAGAAGAGGCTATACGTACCCAAAAGAGGACATGGCATTCATGGAAATGGCATCAATGCATTGGAGTTAGGACATATTCCCATAGCAATTAGCATTAGCTGATTCTGACAAAGCGATAAAGAAAGACAAAAGTGAATAGGAGGAAGAGAGCTTTTGCTTGTTCTCTTTAATGGCAGAACTTTTTCTTCTTCTTTCTTTTTTTTTTAATCCCTTAATCACAGAATGGATAATTTAACTTTTAATTAACAATATGAAAGAATTACATTTTGGATTACAACAGGCACATGTTAGATTTGGATGATATACAGGAGAAATCTAAACTAGCTTGCAGGATGACTTGGACTTTTCAGAATTACCCATAGCAATTTCCTAAATAAAAATTATAAAATAGAAAAGGGAAAAGGAATAGGATTGAAGCACTGAAGGTCAATGAGACATTGAAAATAAGAAAAATGTGTAGTTGCAGACAAAATAATGAAACAAAATGAGATGTTATCTTGCTAGTCCCAATGATTTGTCAGTGTAATGGGAGAGGAAATTGAATTTACTTCAAATGTAAATTCAATATTTGTATTGTTAAACGTAGACAATGCAGATAAAATTATAAACAATAAAATTATCATTACCCAATGGCCACTACATCAAGAATCTCATTGTGTATCATATTTTCTATTCAGATTTGTCTGAGATTAGCAGACACGGGCTTTCATATACACATTGGAACTCAATTCTCAAGGGAAGAGCTGTTAGATAGTAAAATAATGAAAATATATATCAACCTCCACAAAATCCAAACTCAGCAAATGGCTTTCTTTTGTGAAAGTCTTTTATTAATTACACCAGCTAGAAGATATGAAAGATTCAAATCTTCCAAAAGAGAAGCATAATCTCCATTTCATTTTAAAATTGCAAGATCACCTATTGAAAAATGACAAATAAACATTGCAAGGACTCTAATTAGTAGTGGCATTCCACCATTTTCAACAGGACAAATTCCTCTAGTGCTCAAGGAATGTAGTGTCTTGCCAAGTGTAAGTGATTGCTAATGCATCACTAGTAGGATTAAGCTTAAATTTAATGAGCAAATTTTCCATAGTCTTGGCTCCAGAACTAAATAATTCATGAAATAGAAGACTAAAAACCACACAGAGGTTTAAAAAAAGGTGGACACAGGCACTGAAGGTAGGTGGTGGTGCCACTTATCCTCATTTCTTTTACGTGTAGGATGCAATTTTCAGTGATGGGTGGCTTCAATCTTTAGACTTTAAAGTATCTTGTAATATGCTTTTGCTTTTAAATGATGTAACTTCATCATGTAATCTAAATCTTGCCACGTGTCAACAGACTGTGAAATGGTAAAATTAAGATATCTCGTGATTATGGGCAACAGCTGTCAGCGCATGTCTAAAAGGTTGACTTGTTTGACACTGTCAACCACTATTGCATTGCATTGATTTTTGGAGTGTTGTTGATAGACTTGCCAGAACCAGACCACTATATAGCAGACAGTGACCAAAGCCTCCTCTTACTCTCTGATATTAAAAAAAAGAACAAATATTGAGGGATTGGTCCCACATGATGAGGTAATGTAATGTAACGGCCTTCTCTTAGAGGACCTTTATCACGTGACCTATATGGTAGATGCTTTCTTTGCATGCATTTATATGCACCTCCTTCTTCTTTCCCCAACACCCAACTCCTAAAACCAACTCCCTTTAACTCTATTTTCTTCTGTTTGTTTGTGTATGTGTGGCTGAAGCTAAAACCATGAAGCTAAGCCTTTATCATAGTGTTCTTCTCCTCTTTCTCCTCTTCCTTCTCTACTCCTCAAAGTTATCTGCACGTCCCATTACAAGCAAACAAGGTATATCTCATCTCATCCCATCTCATCCATTCACCCTTCTTTGTTTATTACTAGGTTGTTTCAAGAAACTGAAGTTTGCATCTTTTGCAGGGCAAGAAGAGGTAAACTCAAGCGGAATAACCAGTGAAGATTCTCTTGTGCAAATAGAGGGCAGTGAATTGAATAATGTATGCTTCCTTCCTCTTTTTTGTCCGTATAATTTTAAAAACTTAATAAATGTTCTGATTTTAGAATTTGTTTGTTGATCCAGTTAATGGGGTCAGAGTTCTGCGAAACTGAAGATGAAGAATGCTTCAGCAGAAGAATACTCTCAGAGGCTCACTTGGACTACATCTACACTCAGCACCACAACAAGCCTTGATAACTTCAGAGAGTTGAAGTTTCATGCTTTCTGTTTCCAACTTGAGCCTAAATTCTATATTATTCAAAGTAATTCTTCTCTAAATGATATTGTAATGTTCCAAACTCAAATGGGTTTTAACTTTTCCTTTTTCTCTTGATAATGTAATAGTGTAACTATATCTATTTCTATATGTGTGTGTGTGTGTGTACATATATATATATATATCTCAACTGTGATATGCTGAGTCCACATAGGTTAGTTTGTGATTTCTCAGTAGTAATGGAATACAAGAGAGAGAGAGAGAGAGAGAGAAGGGCGGTGGGGGGAGATGGAATTAAAATTTCGTCAAGGAAAGTGTAAAACCTAAAGTAGCAGATCAAAAAGTTTCCAAGTTAATCATATGAGAACGAAACTGCAGAAACTTTCAAATCTTGGCAAGTGAATTTGGGATTAGACGTTAAGCAATTCACTAGGCAGTTGAGAAGTTAAGGTCACTCAATTTCAACAGTACTTTAGTTTCTATCTATGGCATCGTCTTTAATTCCACAGCTGACATGCTCATGTCATGACAAGATAAAATTTTTTTTAACCATTCAAAATTTACTACTAGTATACTTTCAAAGTGCTGGAAAAGAAGGCAGAGACTTAAGGGGTAAAGAATTTCAGTTAATCCCAATTTTCCTAAGGTTAAAACCTCATTCAGGAAGTTGAAGATCTATTTCTTCCCCTTAGACTTCTCTTGTTCACAAGTGAAAATTATACTCTACAATGATTCACATACACATGAAAATGCCAAAGGAATCGGCTAAAAAAGATCAGAAAGTACTTAACCAAGATAAAGTTGCACTTGCAGGGTTCATCTGCTAATAGATTAATTTGATAATGGAACTAAAAGCTAAGAAAAAAAAAAAAGCAGTTACACCATGCTAATTAAACTACTTGAACACAGATGGAAGGGAATATTAATAATTTGAGGACAGACATTTCAGTCCCATGTAGAGGCATAATTTCCATATTCCATATGCTATTCTTTCTTGGCTTTGAGCAAAGTGTAGCTCATGCATTATCACATTTATTATTATTATTTAATCACTAGATATTCAGACCCATGTTCATTTAATGTTCCACATAACTCATATATTCCCCATTCGCTCCGAGAAGCCAGTGCCTTTTGCCACTGAGCTATCCCTTCGGGTTACATTTATCCATTATTAATGCAGCTAGTTACCTTGATATGAACCCAGTCAACATGGCTCATGTCATATTTTCCATTTTTCAATTGGGTAAAGCTCCAACTCTGAATTCTGAAATAATTATATGCTTCCGGTTGTTTGCAATAAGATGCCAAGGCACATAATTAATAAGTCCACCATAATAAACAGAGAGTAATTGGTAATTAAAATTTGTCTTCAAGATGCACTAAAATAATTTCCTTTGACTGGAATTCTAGTCTTAGACAAGGTTCAATAGCATTAGATTATACTTCAGAAAATGCTACGGCTAACCAATAAAACCCAGATAATGTTCAATTAAAGAAAATAAAAAGTAAAGTACTCTTTAGTCATAATCTGGGAAGTATATAAAATATAAATGTCTCTATTCTTTAAATATAGATTTGCCAAAACATTATATACAGACATCACAAACATAAATGAAAGAGGAAACATCAGCATCTTCTTTACCTGCTACTAAAATAAATGTAAATTAAAAACTGAATATATAAAGAAACATAAAACAGTGCATAGCATCCAACATAAACAAATGTTTACGCAAAACGACAGATCGTATCGGCATGCTTATTTAAAAGATTTGAATTTTACCTTTAATATATATTCACATGAAATGAACAGAGGTCTCCTGTTCTCCATAATGTCTGTTATTTTAACCGAATGTACCCACGGGCGGGATATAAGGAGGAATTGGCCAATGAATATTGTCACGGTTGGCTCAGTGCTTTTCGACTCATTGCGGATAACAATTGTCTGTGTGGCACTAGCAAAATTCTCCTAAGAGTTAGCTAGTCAACCTTTCTTACCATGATATGAGGATGTTGCCTAAACAACGATGCTTTAAGAGAGCAAGAGACAGATTGGAGGAAAAATTATCCATTAAGCAATAAAAAATTTTACACTACTCATGAAGTTGTTTCTATCACTCTATCCCTCTATGTTTATATGTACATGGCTATAGATTACGTTAGATACTCTTGAACTACTCTAGATCTTTCTAGCACTCTTTAAACTTATATAGAATATTTCAGATGGTTCTAGACTCTTCTTTGAAGTTCCTTCTAGAATCTTTTGAAATCTTCGTGGTGTGCCAATTGCTTTTATATCCATGGAATTTTTTAAACCATTTTAGCCCCTTCTCGCGTGTTCTAAACCTCTCTAGAGTCATCCAGCCCCTTTGTTCGCCCTTTGCTCAGCTCAACTCGCACAGGTCACGTATGTTGCTTGCCCCAGACTTGACAGCACAGTGGCACGCCCAAGCTTTGTGTTTGGTGGTCCAAGTCCCTCCTGACTTGGACATTGGCCTGCCTCTCATGGGCAGATTGACTCCATACTTAGAATGAGCTCGCAAATCACCCTTTTGGGTCCTGAAACATGCCATTGGCATACATGGAGAGTCTTGGTCCGTGACGATATGCTATGGATTCATAGAGTTGTAGGAATAAATTGGCCCAGTGTAGGGTCACTTTAAGCCACAGTTCAGTTGTTGGACCATTAGAATTTGTAGCCCAAGCTTACTTGTGTTTGTGTTTGCATATCAAGATTGAGCTGATTATGGTAGGTGAAACTGAAATTGAATTAAATTGATGTGTTACACGATATTTGGTTTAAAACATCAAACTCACACCCAGATTGAAATTTCAAAAACATTAATCACCAGCTTGAAATTTCAGAAAACACATTAAAAATAAATCCTAAACGCTATATATATGTGTGCATTAAAAGTAACCATTAAAAAATTATGCGTACAAAGTATTGAGAATCGAATGATATTCTAAATAAGATTGATGAAAATAGGTAGTAGTATTATGAATTCAAAATAATAATTAATATTTGGGACTATCTAACCATTTCATAAAGAAATTTAAAAGGAAAAAACACAAATATCAAGAAAAATGTTATATTACATTATTGAATAAAAATTTGCAACTTTTAATTAATTTATGAATTTTCATTCCCATGATTTTTCCTGCAAGTAAAAAATATATTGTGTATTTTATAAAGTTCATATGCTTATTGTCACGACCCAAAACCGTGGGCCGGACCGGCACTAGGACCTAGGTAAGCTTAAGGCATTCGAGGCCCGTAGTAAGCCTAAACTATCAAAATCCATCCCTATTATCATTTGACTATCGGAATAGTAAGCCCACATTATGACATTTTTCATAAGACAATCAGAGTTAATAATTCTGACCCAGCATTAGTAATACATACTATTCGCAGCTCGGGCCCATATTCATATAATAAAAATATTTTCTCATACAAATATTTATTTGTCATAATATGTTCAAACTGTTCCTA
>CANUEX010083047.1:0-20531 GCA_948099535.1 Jatropha multifida | reverse complement strand
TGTTATTATTCACTGAGTTTTATACTCACCCCTTTCCCCCCTTATCCCTTATGTTGTTTCAGGAAATTGTGACTCAGTTGAGTATATTTGGAGCATTAGTTTTCTTTCTTTAGAGGTTATTTAAAGGATTATGTAAATGTATAAGATAAACTGATTTAGCATTCTTTGTAATTGTACAATAGTAGAAAATCTGCAGTTATGTTAAGATTTATGATTGTAATAATAATGTTAAGTGTATGTAAGACTTTATGGGAACGATTGAGTTGAATAAAATAAGGCCTTGTGATAGTTGAGTCATTAAAAATATAATGGGCCAACTTTTAGAATATTTTCATGTAATTATGGTGCTGAAATCTGAGATTAGGCTTACTACGGGCCTCGGGGGCCTTAAGCTTACCCAGGTCCTAGTGCCGGTCCGGCCCATGGAAACGGGTCGTGACACTAATGATATTTAATGTCTATTATTTACTTAATTAATTATGAATTCTAATAGCCGCTATGCCAAAAATCCAACAGCACTTCCTTTATAAGTTGGACAATCTCCCTGCTTTGAATATTATCAATTATTTAGAATTTCTATTCATTCAATTCACATAGCCCATCCATAGGGAAAATCAACTATATAATTCCCATCCCCTATTTATTAACAACAAACCATTTCAACAATCATCGATATTAACATCAACATAAATATTACTTAGGGTTTCGATAATCTTATAAATGCTAATAATAATCTTATATACATACATACACACACACATATATATATACTCACACATATACATATACATATATATACATACATATATATATATATATATATATATATATATATATATATATATATATATATATATATATGTATATATATATATATATGTATGTATATGTATATATATGTATGTATATGTTGCGGAACCGTTGCTATTTTAACAACTACTATTCACCCTAATAAAATAGCTTAAAATAAATTGGACAATGAAAAGCTATAAAATAGACAAATAAGAAGACTCACAAATTTAACGAGGTTCGGCCAATTTTGCCTACGTCCTCAAACACTACTCAATTTAATATTTCTCTAATTTAGAAATATTACAAATGGAGGGAAGAGACAATTAAGCCAATTGATTGGCTATTGTTGTTCTCAACTTTTTGGGATGTTAAATATAGGAGGGGGTGGCTTGCTTTTATAGCCAAAGCCCACCCCTTTAGTTGCTCAAATTTTCGATGTAGGATATTGAGCCACAATACAAAAAATCTCCACCTTGGCGAAATTTTCACATCTACAATTTTTCTCAATTCTCTCGCAACTATGTAGTGTCTTCAAATGCGCTTTGAAGCGCAACTTCAATTTTTAATAACATTAATCAAATCTAAACAGTATTTGAACTTGACTGTTGTCACTACTTTTGTCATCATATCAGCAGGATTTTCTATTGTCTTGATCTTTTGAAGTTGTATGTCACCTTCCTCTAGAATTTCTCGCACAAAGTGATATCTAACATCGATATGCTTTGTCCTTGCATGATAAACTTGATTCTTTGCTAAATTAATAGCACTCTGACTATCACAATGCACCTTTATGTGCTTTTGTCCAACTTTTAATTCATCAAGCAACCCTTGGAGCCAAATCGCCTCCTTAATAGCTTCCGTAATTGCCATATACTCTGCCTCTATAGTAGACAAAGCCACTGTTGATGACAAAGTAGACTTCCAACTCACCGGTGCTTTAGCAAGTGTTAACACATAACCGGTACTCGATCGAAGTTTATCTAAATCACCTGCATAGTTGGAATCGCAATAACCAACTATACACTGGCCGACTTCTTTACCCTGCTGAAAGATCAATCCAGTGTCTACGGTGTTCAGAATGTACCGTAGAATCCATTTCACAGCTTGCCAATGCTCCTTCCTAGGATCATGCATATACCTACTCACAACTCCAACTACCTGTGAAATGTCAAGCCTTGTACACACCATAGCATACATCAAGCTACCAACTGCATTTGCATATGGAACCTTTGACATGTATTCTCGTTCTACATCATTCTTTGGAGATCAAGCTGCACTAAGCTTAAAATGTGGAGCAAGAGGTGTACTAACAGGTTTTGACTTCTCATCCATGCCAAAATGCTTTAGTATCTTTTTCAGATACTGCTTCTGATTCAAACACAGCCTCCCCAATTTCCTATCTCTGCTTATCTCCATACCAAGAATCTTCTTAGCTTCACCAAGATCCTTCATTTTGAATTCTCGATTCAACTAGGTCTTCAACTTCTCAATTTCTTCTTTGTTCTTTGATGCTATTAGCATATCATCAACATAAAGAAGAAGATAAATGAAAGATCCATCTTGTAGCTTGCGCAAATACACACAATGATCATATTTGCTTCTTGTGTACTTCTACTTTTCCATAAACTTGTCAAATCATTTGTACCATTGCCTCGGAGATTGCTTCAATCCGTACACCGATCTCTCAAATTTGCATACCATATCTTCTTCACTAGCAACCTTGAATCCTTTTGGCTGAGTCATATAGATTTCCTCTTCTAAGTTACCATGTAAAAATTCGGTTTTTACATCCAATTGAACTAGTTCCAAATCAAATTGTGCTACCAAGGCCAATAAGATTCGAATGGAGGAGTGTTAAACAATTGGAGAAAACACTTCATTATAATCGATTGCCTCCATCTGAGCATAGCCCTTGGCTACCAATCTTGCCTTGTAGCGCACATCAGACTTGTTAGGAAATCCTTCCTTCTTTGCATATACCCATTTGCATCCAATTGCCTCCTTCCCTTTCGGCAGACTAGCTTGCTTCCATGTCTGATTCTTCAGAAGGGAGTGCATTTCTTCATCCATAGCTTTCCTCCACCTTTCATTTTTTTAACTTCGAATTGCTTCATTAAAAGTGGCAGGAACATCATCATTTATAATTGGAGATGCGTAAGCCACCATATCAACACAGCGAGCAGGCTTTTGAATCTCTCTTTTTGGCTTACTCAAAGCAATTGACTTATGTTGCTACGAAGGTTCTGGATTGGAACCTCTTCATCATTCATCTCTCCTTCTACCATAGGATTGTCTTCATCTATTTCATCATCTACTGCTGGGTCAATAATTTTTCTTTCAAACTCCACCTGTTTTGGAGTGATCTCCACTTGTTGCGGAGTACCATCTGATTGCTCCTTAGTCACCTTTTTCAACACGGTAGATTCATCAAAGGTGACATCTCTACTAAAGATTATCTTCTTTGTCTCTAGACACCAAAGTCTATATCCTTTCACGCTCGAGGCAATTCCCATAAAGATAGCTTTCTTTACTCTTGGATCTAATTTTGATTCCTTAACATGATAAACTGCAAAAGAACCAAACACACGTAAAGAATCATAATCTATATCAGGTTTTCCAGACCTTACCCCTAAAGGTGTTTTTCCATCAATAGCAGTTGATGGTAATCGATTAATAAGGTGACACGCGTATGTTACAGCCTCAAAACTGTTTGCCCAACCCAGCATTGGGTAACATACACCAAAATTTCTCCAACAAAGTCCAGTTCATGCGTTCTGCCACCCCATTCTCTTGCGGTGTGTGTCTAACTGTGAAGTGTCATACAATTCCTTAATATTCGCAGACCTTCATAAACGGATCACTTTTGTATTCTCCACCATTATCTATTTGGAGACATTTGATCCTTCTACCTGTTTGGTTTTCCACCATATTTTTCCATATGAGGAAAACACCTAACACTTTGTCTTTCATCTTCAGAGTAGACACCCAAACTCTCCAGGAAAAATCAAACACAAAGGTCATAAAGTAGTGTTTACCTCCCATTGAAGTAGTCTTGGAAGGTCCCCACACATCAGAGTGAACATAATCCAGTATACCCTTGGTATTATGGATTGTAGTGCCTAACTTCACTCTTGTCTGCTTCCCTTTGATTAAATATTCACAGAATTTTATTTTGCAGGTTCATACGTTTTTCAATAACCCTTGATTTGACAGAATTTTCAAGGATATTTCTCCTGTATGTCCCAAGTGCATATGCCATAACGTGGTTGCTTCTAGCTCCTTTTCATTGCTAGAAACTGTAGCTGCTATCGTGTTAATAACTGCATTACCCTGATAGTAATACAAGTTATTCCTTCTTCATAATCCTTTCATCAGCATCAATGCACGAGAGATGACTTTCATCACTCCATTTTCTGCAACCACTTTGGAGCCCTTTGATTCTAAGACTCCCACAAAGATGAGATTTTTTATCAAACTGGGCACGTATCGGACATCAGTCAGAATCCTGATTGATCCATCATGATTCCTCAAATGGATTGAACTAATCCCTTCTGTGATGCAAGGATTTTCATTTACTGTGCAGATCACTTCATCTTCAAGCTCTTTAAAGTTAAAGAACCATTCCCGATTGGGGCACATGTGATGGCTACATCCTAAATCAAGTAGCCATGCACCAGATAAGCTTGTTGAGCATGCAATGGAAGAGCTCATTGTTGTCATTACAACTAATGAATAGAATAAGTCAACATCATCACACTCAGCTACATTTGAATCAATGACAACTTTTCCTTTGTTAGGCTTTAGCTTCGAACAGTTCTTCTTGCAATGGCCTTTCTCCCGACAAAAGGCACACTTGTCTTTGTTCAGTCTATATTTTGAAAGGGATCTCCCTTTCTTTCCTATCCTTCGATTTTATGGATGACCTCTAATAACCAGTGCTCTCCTACTTCACGTGCCCTTTCTTTCTTTTCCTTTTTCCTCAAATTCATGGCTGTATAGGGCTGCACAAACTTCACTGAGAGTCACTGCAACTTTCCCATGAAGTAGAGTAGTTTCAAGATACTCATATTCATCAGGAAATGATCCCAACAACATTAAAGCCAAATCTTCGTCTTTATATGTCTCATCAAAATTCATCAGATCAGCCACCAACTGATTGAAATTTGTGATGTGATCATTCATCGTGGTACCAGGAGCATAAGTAAAGTGAAACAATCTCTTCTTTATGTAGAGCTTGTTTTGACTGCTTTTCTTCATGAATTTTTCCTCCAGTTCCTTCCATAATTTATTTGCGGAATTCTCTTTCAAGAATGCATACTTTGCCTCTCTAGAAAGACACAAGCAAATTGTACCACATGCTAACCGATTCATGGTCTTCCACTCTTTCTCTTCCATCTCTTCTGGTTTCTCCTCTTCAATAGCAAGATCTAGACCTTGTTGAAAGAGAGCGTCTAGAAGTTCACTTTGCCACATGCCGAAATGGCCAGTCCTATAAAAAATTTCCACCATAAATCTGCATTTGTCACAGTATTCCTCGCTAGAACAGATGAAGAGGAAGTTGGCACCGTAGATGTGGAAGTTTTCTTATCATCTACCATTTCTGCTACAAATTCTATTTAATAGCTTTCAAAGACAATATCCAATAACCAAGAATCTTTTCTGATGTGGTAGATCAGACCAAGCTGTAAGCACAAAGCATACTCAGAAACCTTGGCTCTAATACCAATTTTTGTAAAACGTTGCTATTTTAACAACTACTATTCACCCTAATAAAATAACTTCAAAATAAATTGGACAATGAAAAGCTATAAAATAGACAAATAAGGAGACTCATAAATTTAATGAGGTTTGACCAATTTTGCCTACGTCCTTGAACACTAATTTTAATATTTCTCTAATTTAGAAATATTACAAATGGAGAGAAGAGACAATTAAGCTAATTGATGGGCTATTGTTGTTCTCAACTTTTTGGGATGTTAAACGTAGGAGGGGGTAGCTTGCTTTTATAGCCAAAGCCCACCCCTTTAGTTGCTCAAATTCACGATGTGGGATATTGAGCCACAATACAACAGTATGTATACACACACACACACGTATATATACTCACATAAATATTACAACCATATGTTGCCGTTATAACATTACTTGCTATAATAATATTGAAATCCTTCAAAATCAAGCTTATAAACCATATTATAACCCAAACGAATGATTTTCTAACTTAAATACAACTATTGAATTTTCCCAACTAAATTTATATGTTTAAGATTTCTTGATCAAGATTTGGATATACTTGATTGAGTTATAATAATATCAATTCTGGATATATTCTAAATACAAAATTAAATTCTCATTTGTTATCAGTTGACAGCCTAAGGAATTAGAATTCTATAACTGAAGTCTAATTATCTCAAGACTTGAACTTTTACATATTAGAATTCTATTTGCATACTTATGACCAACAGAGCAAGGAGTGGATTTTGTGCTTTATGGCTTGTCGAAGTCTCATTGGAACACCACTAGGCCACTGGAATAGCTGCCATGCATGGTGGTCAGAGCTAAGCCCTCACTCTAGATCAAATGCCCTATACATCAAAATGTTCAAAATTTTATAAGGAATTCAATTCTTTGATCAATTTTTATCAATCACAGTTGATTAACCCAGGATTTAGAAATTTCAATATTTTTAAAATTTGAACTCAAAATCTTCCTAATCACTACAAGAGACATGGAAGCAAAGAAAGAAATAAAATCTAGGTGAAGAAGGAGGTGTTGTAGAACCTTACTAGATCGAAAGCTCTTGCCAAAAGAGCTTAGCTTTGCTGAATCAAATTCGACTACTAGATTCCTCTATGCCACTTAGTGTTGCCAGAAATTATGGCCTTCAACTGGAAAACAAAGGAGGGTGCGAGGAGGGGCTGGCACACGAAGGAGAGAGGAAGGAGGAGAAAAGAATGTGAAATTTTTAAGTTTTCTTAGGAGGGTGTATTGAATTAAAAATCTATTAAATTTTAAAAGATTTTAAAATTCCAATGGTATTCAATCTAGATTCTTTTAGAGTCTATTAAAATTTTATGGTATTCAATTCAGAGTCTTATAAAATTCATACAAATCTGATGGTATTCAATTATAACTTTTTAAAAGTCCATATAAATTTGATGGTATTCAAAAAATTGCTGATTTGGAAGGATTCTATTAAATTATTGATTTCATTCGATTCTAGAGTGTTATGTATGAATAAAAAAGTCATTCACAAATCCATCCTCCAATCCAAAGATTTCGAAAGTCTCTTAAAATCTAATTCCCCTTAATAGAACGAAAACAGAGTGGATACCAACAAATTTTAAACTGCCCAAATAGGTATCTGTTTAAAATTTTACAATCCATATCTATTCTAAATCCGTTTAAATACCTATTTAAGTATTATATTCGAATCCGATTAAATATTCACTACTTGTATCCTTCCAAAAATCCATTGAAAGTACCTCTTAAATGGGTAGGGTACATGTGAATCTTTAACTATCCAAATTTCAAACTTAATTAAAATACGTTTTTTACTAAGAATGTAGAAGGTACCCACTACCGAAGGTACCCTCTATTCTAAATCCGTTTAAATACCTTTCATTGTTGGTGTTGATAAGTTTTTAATGAAAAAATAATAATTTTGGAGAAGATGATGCATTTTGCTTTTTAATCCCTCATTGTTTTTCAGTTTTTAATTTGGCTCTAAACCTATTTAATTTGTTCAACTAAATCCTGAAATTAATTTTGATTGAATATATAAAAATCATTGTGATCCCATCAAAGTCAATAAAAATCTATAAAAAAAGTCTCACAAATTCCATAAAACTCTATATAAAATTCTAATTGAATCTGTAAAAATCTTAGGAAATCCATCAATTCCATCGAACTCAATGATTTTTTTACAATCTAACTCAATCCTAATTCAATACACCCCTTGATTTGGCCCAACTCAAGCTTGATCTTGTTTAAATCATTTTATATTCAATTTCATATGATTTTGAATGATTTAGATTTGGTTTTTAATTGACTTTTTCTTAGTTGCCAGTTGAGTTAACTATAAAAATATATTTACTTTTAATTTTATTAAATAAATTCATACGATATTAATTTAAATAGTAGTCATACATATATATATATATTAATAAGTGATATAATATTTAACATTCAATACTAATTCTAAAAAAAAGTTTAGAAATTTCTCAACTAGATAGTTCAATAAAATATTTTCGGGCTTAAGCCTAATGTGAATTCGGGCTTAAATTAAAATTATTCAGCACATAGGTCCTTGAGATCAAAATCTCAATTTTTCATTTAATTAAAATTCAAAAGTTTTGAAAACAAAATTACGGGATATTTCAGCATACATTGAATAGAGTTTTTAATTTGCTAAGAATGACCTACTCAACAATCAATTCTTATCAAACATTAATTATTGGCAAGTAAAGTTAGAGGCTTTTGAAGCAAGTTTGACAAAATAATATCATATCCAACAATGTTTGAAAATAAAGAATTACAGTGATACTTGTGCACTCGTTTTGTCATTATCATTATTGAATCTTTGTTTTATTTTCAATTGTGCACCAGTTTTGCATATAGCCTCAGCATTGTAGAAGAATACTGGTTTATCAGACCAAAATTCATCCACATATATTACAGGTTTATAGCAATTATGGAAGCAAAATTTTTAAATTTTCAAATACTTATTCCTTCTCTTTTTCATCCAAGAAACTCAACAATTCCAACAAATTTCTAAATTCTTCCACATTGGTCATATAAAGGAAATAATCATACTTTTATGTCTGGTGAGAACATATTCTATTTCCACTATGCATATTTTGGTCTCAATAAATTTTTTTTCCCAATCATTGCAAATTTTATTTCATAAACTTTCACACAAAACAACTTAGCATTACTTTTACAAATACATTCCAGCAATGATTTGCACTCATATGTCCAATCATATCTCAGAAGTCATATAAAAAACCATTTGCTTTTTAAAATCATTTACACAAAATAAATATGTTGATAAACTTGTACAAATACACTTAATGCCTCATTAGTCCCATATATGATCTTATCATAGGATCAATTATCTTAACATAACACTTTAGATAAATCAAATATTTAATATCTCATTATAATCACCTATCACAAATAATATCTTGTAAATCTCACTTGATGATACTTAAACTTTTATCAACCACATATTCCAAAGTGATATCCTATAAAACTCAATTTCATCCTCACACAAGGATCTTAACTCCTAGTTACCTAATTTGCTTAACATTTAAAGAATAAATTTTCCATAATATTTAAGGTATTTCTGCAAACCCTTACTAAATTTACAAATAGAAAGGAATTTCTCAACTATCACATAGCTAAATGCGGATCTAAACAACATATGAGACATAACAAAATAAGATGATCCTATGGTTCGTAGTTTTCTTATACACTTATGCTTATAAACTTATAATTTATTCATTACTATAATCTTTTGCTCTGATACTAGCCTTGTCATGCCCAAAAATTGAGATGTGACGGTCTTAGGGTCCATATATGCTCAAGGCTACTAAGTAACGCATATAACCCACATATGAATTAATCTTATTATAAATAAATTATTTGCTTAATACTTAATACTTAATACTTAGGTGGACTATTGACTTTTCCCTTTCGGTTAACTAATCTCTCAGGATATTTTCTTTTTAGAAAAAAAAACTACAATCTTAAGTGATCAAACTTACTCTCATACTTTTTTCTTTTGATAATGAACTTTACATTCATACTCAACTAATATACTTTATATATACCTATAGAGCATCTGAAGTTATTAATTCCATACATAAATTTTAACACATATTTACATTGCTCTCTTGCTTCTTGCTGAAATAAAAAAACAAAGAAGCTGTTGAACTGGGTCACTTCAACCTGTAACACAGATGCTTTGATGGAACGTAAACTCAGTGACGATATAGTATCCCTTAATTAGCATAAACATTTTAAACATTTTATGGCTTACAAATCAATTATTGCAATTTAGTATATCATTAAGGCTCATTACAGATCTACTTCAATTAAATAAAATTTATAATAATCTAACCTCTTATTATCGATATCATATCGATCATATAATAAATAATTACTTAAAAGTATTGAAGAAAACATATTACTATGTACATTTTCAGTACTTTCTCTTCTCATATATATATCTTAAATAATTCAGATAATTCGACTAATGATAGCATTTCACAAAATCACAATTTTTCATAAAATAACTATTTTCACTTAAAAAGTACTGAAGAAAATATATTTCTATGTACCTTTGAACATTGTCTCACACTTCACAATTTTCAGAGCAGTAACTTCTCCATTTAATTGTGTTCACTTTACGTATATGCTCATAGCCTAATGGTATAACCCCCAACAGAGTTGGATTTTGTAATTAGCCCAAACAAAAGCATAACAAAATAAAAATCACACAATAATCAACTAGATTCTTAGATTTACAATTTCATATCACAATTTCAATAATTTCAAAATTAATGATAGTAAGTGACTGAATAGATTCTTTCAAACATTCTAATAATCATGAATTGAATCAAACGATTTAAACACACACAAGAAGGGTTTAAACACCATAACCCACCTTGATTTCGAGTATTCGACTCATTTCAGTTACTTATAATTTTGAAATGATTTTTAATAATCTTTGACCTATATTCATATTTAAACACATTATACTTTTAGTTTGTTTCTAGTTCTTTATTAACGTTTAAGGTTCTTTAATACTTTTATTCATTAAAATTAAAATATAAACTTTTGAGGACATAAATTATACTTATTAAGTTTTATGTTCACTTACTATATACTCATGTTCATAGTTAATTCACTTATATTTCAATATGCTCAATTTAGTGCAAGTTTAGTGTAACACATAATTTTCTACACCCGAGTAGTCTATATTTATTTAATTGAGTACTTATCTTCTCACATCCATTTATTTTGAAATTTTGCCAAGTGGTTCTTAACATCTTAAGGCACTACTATATTAAAATTTATGAATTTGGGGGTTCATTAACCTATTCAAATAAATTAATTACAGAATAAAAACTTTCATCTTTCTTATACTGAATATTCTTCTTTATTTTATTAATATTTTTAATTTCCCTCATCATTTAGAATTTTTTTTTTTTGCAAAATTTCATGATTTTTTAAATTCATTTACATGGTAAAATAGTCTAAACACTATGGTGAAATCTATTAAGAGTATTACATTGAGCAGCTTGTATTCACTTAGTCATAAATCATTTCCCTTTAATCTTATGGGCTTCTCCTTTTAACACAACCTTGCCAACATCTTAGCCTAGCATAGGTCTCATATTTTATAAAATATTCATTTATTACTTATTTGCATAATTTACACCATATTTGGAACAATAATACTTTCTTTGCGTTTAGGGTGTTACATCAACCAATAATTATTAGCAATAATCAAACAAATACTATTTGATTGTTCAATAATTAAAAAGAATCAAAACAAAAAATTTTTTAATGAAAACATTTTCAATATTTTCAAAATTCCAGATATTACTGTATAGATTTTGAATAATTATTGATTGTTGAAACTGAGATTTACATTTAATAAATCATTTATGATATATTTATAATTGTTTCTCTTTTTCCTTATATTAGTGGATGATTTGAAGTATAGAGTTTATTTTGTATATAGAAGATTAGATCATTTTGTTTAGATGAGAAATAAAGTTTTGTTCATAATCTAAGGTGGAGTTGACAAACCATCAGTTTGATTGTACTACATGATTACATGTAATTTATATTGATTATAGAAATGGTTAAATTTCAACTTCTTATGCTGGTGCATTGTTTGTATTGAACATGGACCAAATAGAAAATAAGTACTTTTATACTTACTATCTAGGTTGCATGGACTCAGACATGGGCACGGGACATGACACGATATAGACCCGGGACATGTAAATTTTCAAAAAAATAGGACACAACACGCTCAGGACACGTTATACTAGAAAACATAGTTTATTAAGAATTTAAATATGTAAATAGTTGTCCATGATAAGTCATAAACTTAATATAAAGTACTTAATTTTCTACTTCAACATCGTTAGTTAAACCCTCAATAATAATATCATTATTAAAGATCATCGCCTCCCTCTCTGGCTCATCTAGAGATAAATTGGCAATTTTAAGAATTCTAATATTTTCAAAAGAATCAAATTGATCTCCCATAATGTCCCACATTTTTTTGTTGAATATAATATTGTGGGCTTCTTTTTGATAAAAAGTCGAAGATTACTATCAACAAAAACTGAATCTTGAGCACGTTTTGAAGTTGATCTTCAACATCTTTAATGAACCTGTGTTTAAATTTAGCAATAAAATTATAAACTTGATTTAATGATTTACAATTTTTTTTTCTTCTTATATATGTTGTAATTTTTTATTTTAAGTATATAAATTATCTAATTTATATTTATGACCTAAATTTATAATTTTTGTTAACAAATCTATCTAAAAGTTTTACAAAAATTTTATAAGTGTCCTTAAAGTGTTCAAGAGGTGTCTTTGATGTGTCCTAAAGGTGTTCAATATTAATAAAATAAAAAAAATAATCGAACACATTTTTTAAAGTGTTCGAAAATGTCCAACACGGGTATGACACTGGTACACTAGACCTTTTAAGATGCATGTGCATCATAGCTTACTATTAACCATCAGAGTTGAGTATTGAGAGTGTTTTAGAATTGTCCCCTCTTGAAATAAATTTGGGATATATTTATTGGAGTCAAGATAAATTTTACTAGGATAAGGATAGTGAGAATCCTGCATTATCTATTAGTTAGAGTTTATTTAGGAATGTATATACTTTAATATATTTATATATTGTTCTTTTCTTATTGTATATTATCAGTAGTCTCCCAAAAAGTGTTAGTCATTTATTTTCAATAAATGTTTAAATTTGAATTGATGGACTGCCAAAGTATGAGCTATTTAAGTGTGAATTGGTGGACTGCTTAAGTCTAAACTGATGGACGATTTACATCTAAATTGGAGGACTGCTTAAGCCTGAAATGATGGACGATTTACATCCAGACTGATAGACAATTTATATTCAAACTGGAGGACTACTTAAGTCCAAAATGATGGATGATTTTATATCCGAATTGATGGACGATTTATGTCCAAACTGGAGGACAATTTATATTTGAATTGATGGATGATTTATGTCCAAATTGGAGGATTGCTTAGTTCTAGAACTTAGTGGTTTGTGGGACTGTTTAGTTCAAATGGATGAACTATAATGGAATTAGTTAAAGGACCGCTTAGGTCAAATGGGCAAACTATGTATGTCCAAGCTAATGGACTTAGTTGTAGGACCACTTAGCTCAAGAGGGAAAACTATGTAACAGACTGTTTTTCAGTGTCATTAATAGTAATTTACCGGTCTGTGAATAGTACCATCGGTCCGGAACATGGTATTATTTCGGTCCAGAAAAATTACTATGTGTGTGTAATATTTTATTTAATATTTTTCGAGCACGTCTGTATGATTTAGGTGGGTAGAAAATATTTCATGAATATTTTTAGTGAATTAAGGCATTTAATGAATATTATTTTCTAGTGTAGTATATTAAGGAATAATTGAGGAATTATTTTTTTGAAGTTAATTTAATTAATTGATGGAGTTAAATAATATTTGGAAGAGAATTATTAATGAATATTTAGAGCCATTGGATGAGATTACTGTTAATTATATGCCCTATAGCCAATTTGATTGGTTATATTTTGAGATATAATATTTCATATAATAAATATTTGATTATTAATAAAAGACATTTATTTATCTTTTATATTCTATCGATTGAATCTTGGTAAAAGATAAAGTCCATGAGATAATATTGCTTTGCAAAATAAATTATAATGTGGTTATAATTATAAGTTTTATATTTGCATTAAAGCAATGTCTCTAAATATTCCTGGTCGATGTTCTCCTCATTATTGGACGATGATTAGAGCTGTTGAGATTGGTACATATTATATTCTTCCCTTAAGGAAGCAACTGTTCTCATAAACTGAGATATGTGTGATATCTAGAACTAATATGTAGGTACTCGTTATTTAAACAAATCCATTGAATTGATTTGCATGAGAATTCTATATGGAGAGTTACTTGTGTCTATGGAATACTCAAGTGATGGTTGTGTCAGTGATCCTTTGACTCGAGATTACTAAGCTGTCTTATATAAGGATGACTATGTTTTGATTCTTTATTCACATTATTCATTATATGAATAATAAGCAATTATTAATTGGAGATACTTGTCTAATCAAGAGAGGATTCATCATCTTAGGTAAATTAGGGAAAATGTTCCAATTGTTCTCTATTAGTATTGATTAAGAAATCCTTGCGCAAGGTGGAATGAAATTAGCAAATGAGATTTGAAATTTCATTCAACTGATCAATGACTAAGATTAAGAGAACTAACATGATTTAATAAAGCAGACATACTCTATGCCTAATTACTAAATCAGAATATTAATGATGAAATGATATTAATTACACTGATAAATAATGCACTGAAAGGTTAAGTCAAAGCACTTTGACTTTCTAGATATTTGAGTAGTTTTGACATGTTGCTAGACAATGTACTTGACCTTCAAATATTAATTAGTTAATATTTGTTGCCAACATATTTGGAATCTAGAAGGTCACACACATAAGAATGGATATGAGAAAGTGAAAACGAGAAATCGAATTAAGTATGATTTGATTACAAGTAAGTTTTATGAAGTTAAGGGTAAAAATGTAATTTATATTTAATTACAATTTTACCTAGATTATTAAGTATTGACTTAATTGATTTATGTCTAAAATTTATTAAGATAAATTTTAGATTAAATAAATCTAATATTTTAATCATGATTTATTTATTTAAAGAGTTAAATAAATAAATATAATTGATTAAATTGAAAATTTTATTAATATATGTATTAAGATTTGTTTATTTAAATTATTTAAATAAATAAATAGGCACACATATATTTAATTCTAATTTATTTATTTAAAATAAATAATTATAATTAATTTATTTATGACCTACGATTTTCCTATATAAAGTTTAATAAACAGTATAAACAGAATGAGTGTAGAACGAGAGAACAAGAGTTGTTGCTCATAACCACAAAATAAAACAGAGAGCCTACGATAGGTAGCACTATCGTACGCTGTAATCTCTCAACCTTCTAAAAGTAGTTTTAGAGTTTTTCAATTATCCATTCGTATGGATATTGCTAGAGGTCGGACGTTTGGACGGCTTGTGGTTTGCGACAACCTAGCCCTGTAGATCGAGGTTTCGATGAATCTGCGAAAGAGGTATTCTTATTAACATATTTTATTGTCTTATTTATTTAAATGGATCACTATTGGTATAATTAATTGTTTTAATTATATTATTCTATTGCGCATATTTGATTTTGATATTAAAACTTAATAATGATATTAAAACCATTATTTAAATATTTAAAATGTAAAATAATATATTGATCGTTAAAATAAATTTCGAATTAATTCATGCGCTGAGTTTTAGTATTTGAGCAAAATGAAATCTGAGTTTTCTAAAATTTTTCTGATCTGCTCTTCAATTAAATTTGATTTAATGAAATTTAAAAAAAAATTTGTTTTTATTCTGAAACGTTGGACGAAGAAAACAAAGGTGGAGCAATCCACCGATTCACCACCACTGTGAGTCGTAAGCGGCGGCACTGTGTCCAGATCATCTGGATGCAAGTCGTCTCCCTGTGAAGCTCCGGCGATGGCTTAATGATGTTGCAACGTTGCTGTATTCTGTGGTTTTTCAGATCGAAAAGAAAAAAAAACGTTTTCAGTTGAGAGAGCGTCGCTCTTACAGAGGTGGGAGTGGCTGTGGTGGTCTGACCACTGTTGAACTGTCTCTTGGCGGAGTTGGCGCAGTCGCTGGAGCTGGAGAGGCTGAGACTTCTCTGGCTGGCGGCGTTAGGTTTCAAACGAAACCCGTTGCTGCTGTTTGGAGAAGAAGATGCAAACGTTGCATCATAGTCCCTGCAAGTTCTTGAGTTATGCAAATGGATCCTAATCTGTTTTTAATCTATTTCAATTTAGTCCCGAAATTAGTTTTAATTGGGTAATTTAATTAATTTCGAATTAATTAAATTTTAAGGACCATTACAATTAATTGTCAGTGATTAAAATTGAATTCAGAATATTTTTTTAATTTTGTTAGAAAAAATAAAATTAAAAGAGTTTAATCTGTAATAAAATTATTTTGTGAATTTATTCCTAATTAGATTAGGAAATAAATTGAATTGTTTATTAATTCGAATATGATTAGAATTAGTAAAATTAATTTATGAAATAATTTTATTTGATATATGAATAAAATTATTTTATTCATAAATTGATTTTGAGAATATCAAATATAAAATTTTAATTGTTAAATTTTATTTTCAGCACATGAGCCCAATAATTAATATATATTATTATTAGATAATATTTAAATGCATTTAATGTGATTATTATGCATGATTAGTGATTATGGATATTAGAAAAGACCTATGTGATTGGTTTATTATATATTGATTGGATGGTTTATGTAATTTTTAGATAGGGTCTGCGTGTACTGATTCTCTTTTATTTTGGGTTGTAAAATTTCTTATTTATTTTATTTAATTATGTAATAGTTATATAATTAGAATATGTAAATAGGATATTATTTTGTAACCTAAGAAGAAAAGGAGAATTGAAAAAATTACATAGAGCCTTGGAGAGTCCAAGTCAAGGAGCTACTATTGGGCCTTATGAAGATCTAAGAAGCTGCTACCTAGGATATTTGACCATCTAATTTCTTTAATGGCCTAAGAAAATTAGTTTTAGAAATGTCCATAATCATCCAATTAGAATGACATGCTAAGGGTGTATGTTATGTATATATGATATGTGATATGCCATCATGCCAAAGCATGAGACCTGCGATCAAATTTAAAATAAATCCCTTATTAAAAATTTTAAGTACATATTAAAAATATGATTGATTGTCACCCATTGTTATAGCTTGAAAACCAGAGCTCTTTTACATTTGGCTTGTTGGAAAAATCCAAGGTCATTTTTAATCGAATATGTTTAATGCTATCAAATAATTTGAACAATAGTTTTATTTAACTAATTTATATGATTTGGATGAGAAAATTCATGATCATATAATATTAGGGCAAAGGTTAAGTGAAATATATTTGATATGTTTAGACAAAGAGTTGTCACTTAACTGATCTAAGAGTCATATAAAGATGTAATTGATAAGTTATATTATCTACCTAAATTGATTCAATATAACTTGTTGGGAAAATCCAAGATTATTTGGATTAATTGGGATCTTAGCCTACTAGGAGATCTAAACGCTGGATTTCTCAAATTAATAGAAAAGGCTATTAATTTGAATAAAATAGTGGGAGAACTAAATTAAAATTAAGACCTTATTTAATTTAGTATTGCATGAAATTAATACATGGTATCTCTATATTTGTAGATCAATTATCACCATGAGTAATAACCTATGCCTGCGTAGCATATTTGATGCTAATAAATTAACCGGACCAAATTTTATTGAATAGTATCGCAATCTGAGAATTGTTCTCAAGCAAGAAAAGAGGTTATATGTTCTTGACAAGAACATACTTGATATTCCCACTAATGATGCTACTGAAGAAGAAAAGAACAACTACAAACATCATACTGATGATGATGAGCAAGTGACATGTTTGATGTTGGCCAGCATGAGTTCTGAACTTCAAAGGCAGCATGAGAATATGGATTCTCACACCATCATCATGCATCTCAGAGAGCTGTTTGACTCTGAAGGTAGGTCTGAGAGATATGAGACCTTTAAGGAATTGTTCTGCTGTAAGATGGCAGAAGGCTCTTCAATTCGTGTCCACATTTTGAAAATGATTGGCTATATTAAAAAATTGGGCCAATTGGGCATTGCCATGGACCATGAGTTGAATATCGACTTAGTCTTACAGTCCTTGCCATCTAGCTATTCACATTTTATTTTGAATTTTAATATGAAAAAGTTGGATGCTTCCTTACTTGAGTTGCTTGGTATGCTGACCACTGCTAAAGGAGCCCTTAAGAAAGTTACTACTTCTATACTTCTAGTTCAGTCTTCTAAGGCTAAGAAAAAACCTAAGAAGAAGCAGAATAAAAAGAAGGTATTGAAGCCCAATGGAGGGTGTAATTAAAGAAAAGGGAACCTGCCACCATTGTGGTAAAGATGGACACTGGAGGAGAAACTATAGGGATAATCTTGTGACTGTGAAAGCAAAGAAGCTTGCAGAAGCTTCTCCTTCAGGTATGTTTATGGTTGAAATTAATCCTTCTATTTTTAGTTCTTGAGTATTGGATACCTAATATGATTGTCATATTAATAACTTGCAGGAACTAAAGAAAAATAGAAAATTGAGGAAAGATGGACCTACGTATAGCCTATGGAGCAAAGGTTGCTGCATTAGCTGTAGGAATATATTTGGACTTAGTATTAGAATTAAATAATTGTTATTTTATTTTAGTACTTAGTAGAAACATTGTTTTCAGTTTCATATTTGATTTTGAATATTAGATTCAAATTTGTTTTGAGAACAACGGTTGTTCTTTTATAATAATAATAATTTTATGAAACTGAAATTAATATAAATGATTTCTATAATGTTTCTATTGATAAATTTCTCATCAACATAAACGGCAAGAAATCTAAAATAGATAATAAATATTATCATATCTTCGGCATTGTTGACACGGTCACATTAATAAAACAAGAATCACTAAGTTGCGTAAAGAAGGTTACTTTGAACCTTTTTGATTATGAATCAAATGAAACTAGTGAATGCTATTTAATGGGTAAAATGACTAAAACACCCTTTACTTGAAAAGGTGAAAGGTCAAAAGATTATTGGACTTAATACATTTAGATGTATGTGGACCAATTACTGTCCAAGCCATAAGTAGATATGAATGTTTCATTACGTTTACTAATGACTATACTAGATATGGTTGTAAAACATAAATTTGAATTTTGAAAAGTTCAATGAATTCAGAAATGAAGTTGAGAAACTAGCTAAAGTATTAAAACACTTTGATCAAATCAAGGTGAAAAATACTCAAGTTAAGCTTTTCAAGATTATCTATTATAAAATATAAATCTTACATTATTAGATATAGTACGATCCATGATTACTCTTACAGAATTATCTTTTAAGGATGAGCCTTAATAATGCAATATACCTTCTAAATTGAGTTCCACCTAAATATGTTGATAAGATTCCATATAAGATATGGATCAACATGCTTATGTGAAGTGTTTGGGATCTGATAAAGCTATGAGCTAAATCAGATAAATATAAATTTGTGAGATATTCAAAAGAAGTTATTGGATATTATTTTAGCCATCCTGTTGAGAGAAAATGTTCATATCAAAACATGCTATCCTTTTAGAAAAGATGTTTATCTTTAAAGGAAGCAGTGAGAGCTAGGTAGAACTTGAAAAGTTCAAGAACTTCAAACTTACATTAAAATGGAACTAGAACAGAAGATTGTTGCATCAGATGAGCAGTCAAAATACATTTGTTAAAGAACCACGATGTAAATTTGTTAGGATGAGTCGTACTTCTACAAAGGTTGGACCTTCTTATGGAGACTCGATCCTAACAAATATAAAGGAGAAATGTTTGACATTTTACTTGCAATTGCAGCATACTGTGATTATAGAACTTGTCATATTGATGACAAAATTGCGTTCTTACTTAGAAAATCTAATGATTTTTAAATCAAAATTTTTTCTTAATAGAGTATGCAAACTGCAAAAGTCCATTAGTAGATTTTAGCAATCCTTTATAGAATAAGAACATCCGTTTTAATGAAATAATAAAAAAAGTTTGATTAAATTAAAAATGTGGATGATCTTAGTGTGTATAAGAAGGTCAGTGGGAGCGGAATGATATTTCTTATTTTGTATAATAGGAAATTGCATTCTACTACTATAAAAGTTTGATCATCGAAGAATTTCTGCATTAGAGAAGTGGCCTATATACTTGGTATTAAAATCTATCTGGATAGATTTGATAAGCCATTAGGATTATCTAAATCCACACATGTTGATAAAGTGCTAAAACAGTTTAGCATAGAGGAATCCAATAAAGGATACTTGCCTAGATATCAATTTATTCCAGATGAAAGTCACTAGGCTGCTGTTAAAACTATCCTTAATATTAAAAAATAAGGATACTTTTCAGCTATGGAGAAACTAATGAACTAAGAGTTCACGAATTACATTGATGGCATAGGATAAAACACATGGATAATTGGCTATAGTGCAAGTGGGAAATCGTTAGTTATTTGCCCTATAGCCAATTTGATTGGTTATATTTTTGGATATAATATTTCATGTAATAAATATTTGATTGTTAATAAAAGGCATTTATTTATCTTTTATATTCTATCGATTGAATATTGGTAAAAGATAAAGTCCATGAGACAATATTGCTTTGCAAAATAAATTATAATGTGGTTATAATTATGAGTTTTATATTTGCATTAAAGCAATGTCTCTAAATATTCCTGGTCGATGTTCTCCTCATTATTAGACGATGAT